>CM054951.1:7489575-7764867 GCA_029168755.2 Tillandsia fasciculata | reverse complement strand
GAGAGAGAGAGAGAGAGTGTGTGTGTGGGGGGGGGGGGGGGGGGGGGGTGGGATGCTTTTATAAGCCCCGGGGTCGAAACTGCGACCTGGGCTCGCCAACAGATCCGCCGCCCATATGGGAAGCCCCGTATAGACGAAGCGTCTAACCTACAAAAGATAATACTACAGCTATACATATATCAGAGCTGAAAAAAAAACTACTGAAATATGAAAATACATCTCCAAAAAGTACAAGTATGAACCTCACAACATTAGTCTCTCGAAAATAAAACTCTCAACAGCAACTACCTATAATAATCCAGCAGACAGTATTACCAAGCTTGTTACGCCCCGGGGGTTTAAACTAGCGTAAAACCGTGTAGAATTTATTTTATTTTATTTTATTTTATTTTATTATTATTATTTTTTGAAACATTCCCACCCTCCGGCACGTGCCCAGACTCGCCACACATACAAAGTTACCCCACAAACGGACAGAGCCATATGTACGGCGTCACAATCACAATTTATACTTTAACCACACCAGTCAAGGAGATAATGTGGAGACCGTAAATCCCGTGCAGTTTTCCGACTGAATCTACGGTTTAGAACACCTATTGTTGGTGTATCTGGCCCAAGGTGCATCAAAGAGGTGCTACTGTTGGACCTGAGAGGTATCATTTACTGTTTTGGCCTTCGGCTGGGTTTGCCGAAATTTCGGGAAGGATTTTGGCCAAACAGAGGTTAGAATTGGATTCAGCACGGAAAAACACTTGAAAACGGCTATTTGTTTGCCAAATTTGGAGTCCGGATGACCAAAAACGGGCTACCGGAAGTTTCGGGGAAAAACGGGTGCATGGGGGGTGACCGTGGACCGGCTGGTGCCACGTGGCGGCTTATTATTGGCCGGCCCACGTCGCTCGGTCCACGGAGGAAGCGCGCGGGTGCATGGACCGCGGGGCGGGCCACGTGGCACGGAGACATTGGCGGGTGCACGCGGCTCGGTCCAGGGAAGAATGCGGAGCGGCGCGTGGACCGGGCGCAGGACGCGTGGCAGCTGGCCATTGGTGGGCCTTTGTGCACCCGGGCCACGGAGCCCTTAGGCGGTGAGCGGGGGTGGCGGAGCGGCCGACGCGTGGCATCGCGCCACGCGTCGCCACCCGCGTCGCCCCGCCGCTGTAGCGGGGAGGCACGCGGCGCGCGCGCAGGGGCCCCGCACGGCCGTACCCTGTTCCGGGGGTACGTGGCGGGCGCCCAGGCGGGTTGGACGGCGTCTGGTCCGACCCAGGCCGCGCCGGATCAGCCCGGGCTAACGGGTTGGATCCGAGAACCCGATAAGCCTTATTTAGGCTTGTTTATCCGGTTTGAGGCCACTTTTCACCATTTCCTGTGGGAATTTCACAGTGGGCTTTGAAGAAGAATTCTTCCCCTGCAAGAGATCTTTCCAACCGTAGCTTCCCGGAGTTGTGGTGGTGCACGGTTTCCGAGGTTGACCGTTTTCCGGCGCGGCGCGCTTAGTTCATCTTAGACCCGTTTTGCGTCTTCTCGATGCGCAGACTCTCCTGGCTTTATCCGACACCCGATTTCGACGATTTTTGCGCCGTTGGACTCACGACAGGTAGGACTTGAATTTTTATATTCAGAGTTTTCCCAAATTCTTTTCGGATTTTGGAGGTATTTGAGCGTTCTGTTGCCTCTCTTTCTTTGCGGATTTTTGGACAGCGACACGGTGTTTTGGCCATAACTTCGCTTACAGACATCGGATTGGGGTGATTCAAGAGCCTAAATTCATCTACTCTTCGCGAGGAATCTGCTGGATTTTTCTCAGGACTTTAGGAAATTGCCTCGAAGGTGAGAACCTTCTCTCTTTCCGAATGTTGATCTGGGGAAATTTCTACAGTTGAGTTGGAGGTTATTTTCTTACCGGATTTATTTCTCAGCGTAGGATAATCGGATTTGGGCGTGCAGGTAGTCGTTTCGAAGCCAGCGACGCGTAGATCGCGGACCTATTTTATTTGGATTTTTCTGAGGACTGTGAGCAGGTGATTTTTGCCCATCTTCGCAGCTGAATTATTGTTTGTTAAATTTGGCAGTTCTGGAGAAATACATGTGTAGTGACAGCTCGGTTTTTGTACCCAGGAGCAGTGTGGACTGCGCGGGACCTTTTGGACTTTGGGTAGCTACCATTTTTGGTATTAGCAGCTGTAGGACTTTTGACAGCTCGACTGATCAGGTGGGTGGTCGTTGTTTACCTCTATTTTGACATGCTCACTAGGAATATTAGAGTAATTCCTTTGTTTGGACCTGCATGCTTTAAATAATATAATTGTGAGCCATCACATGAAAAGTACTATTGTGGATAGAATTTTAGCACTCAACCTTGCATGTGGAATTTACTTTCATGATGGGATAATATGAAATGACTTGTAGGAGAACACCACTTGAGGATCTGTTGTACATGCATAGGTGGATGATTCATGTGAGATTAATTTGGTGGATATAGCATGTTGGAACAGGATTATTGGGACACTTTCTTTTATCGCTCCTGAGAACTTATGCATGCTTGTTTGGTCACCTAGATAGGCCTCCTTTTGCTGCTACACTATCATGCTGGAATTGACATAGGAGAAACCATGTTTGTTTTCTTTTCTCCTTCTTATTTAGACCTTTGAGTCTGGTTGCTCGGGTTCGAGCAGGGGTTTGGGATAGTGTAGCGAGGACCTGATGGTCGGTGATAGGTTGTGTTTGATTCTGGGTTGGGGGATTATAGCGGCTACCGCGGACCGTAGGCGGTTGACCGGATGTCGAAGGTAGGACATGATTGTGATGGTGGGTATTGCGGCGATCGCGGATTTTGGGCGATCGACCGGATGTTCATTTGTGCATCAGATTGGGGGATCTGTGTTTCTTTTAGTGGAGGGTGTGTTCCACCGGGGCTTTACAGTTGTGATTTACTCCTGCTTTTGGTACATTTTACCGGCGCGGTTATTGCCCGGTAGTGCTTTCCTCGAGTGGGTCGCTCCCCTCGAGTTCCCCTCCGGAGGCCGGGGCCAGACAGTTATTGACGGATTCGCTATCACATCGGCGCGGCTTATTTGCCCGATGATGAGGGCGGCGGCAGGAGCTTTGCTATCACATCGGCGCGGCTTACTTGCCCGATGATGAGGGCGGTACAGATGGGTTAATCTGGGACGGTTGGTTATTGTTGGATATGGTTATTCCAGTCTAGGACTGCATTTTTAGAGGCATAGTAGTGGTAGTTTCATTTCTTCGGCAATCATTATTTCTTACCACTCTTCTTTCCCCTTTTGCCTCCGGTATACCTAGTGGGTGTGTCAGAGTTTGAGGTTTTACCCACTAGGGGAGGCTACTGGTTTACTAGTAGTTCTCACCCCCAATCTTCTTTCTCTTTTCTTCTCCTTTGTTTTGCAGAGCCTTCTGCAGGTGCTGCTGGGCTTACAGCGGCGGGTCGAGGAGAGAGGACGGCTGAGTAGCTAGACAGTGGATCCGACAGTGAGTTAGCTAGACTTGTACCTTTTATGTATCTTATCTCAGACTGTAGTACTTTTACTTTTGGGGTCTGGCTTCTGCCAGCTGTGTATATTTTAGTAGTGAGCTGGGAGAGGCATCTGTAGTATATTTTACTGTTGTACTTTCCACTTTCAACTTCTGTCTAAGATACAGTAGTTTTAGCTTAGCTCTGATTACTTTATGCTCTTTTATTATTATTTCTTATCTGAGCAGGTTACCGACGCTTCGTGTATGTGGGAAATCCCGCATGCACGGCGGATCTGTGGACGGGCCCGGGTCCTGGTTTACACCCGGGGCGTGACAGATTAAGTTGGTATCAGAGCTTAGGGATAGGTCAGTTGGGACTTAGGAAACCCTAGGCTTTTGGGACAGACTCTAGGATGTTAGGGCGTGAGTGGCGTGACAGTTTGCGGAAGTCGGTGATTTTTATAGTTAACTCTTCCTGAGAGTGAAGAGGGATCGACATAGTCTATTTCTGTTGAACCATTATGTTGGCTGCAGACAACATAAGGTTACAGAAATAGGGGGATGTCTTTGACTTTCGCCAGATTGGGTCGTGTGGGGTTTTGTTACTGATGTTTGGTTTCTCGTGGCAGGATGCCTCCTCGACGTCGGATTCCCACTCGGGGTGTTCCTTTGCCCCCTGTTGAGCCAGAGCAGCCTACACCTCCCGAGCTTACTGAGTTGAGGGCCTTGGTGGCCCAGTTGGCGGAGGGACAGCGCCGCCAGGAGCAGAGGATTGATCAGCTGCTTGCTCAGAGGGAGGCACCACCCCCGGCTGTTCCTGAGGCCCCTGTGCCTCTTGTTGCACCTTTTGCGCCGTCAGCACCATCTTCGAGTAGCGGGGCTCCTGGAGCTATTCGGCCTTTGACTGCGGAGGAGGAGCAGGATTTTGCTGACAAACTCTCCCAGTTTGTTAAGCGCGAACCACCTAGATTCTCGGGGCGGGATGCTCAGCCCCGGGATGTTGGGAGATGGCTTTCTGCGATGGAGAAGCTTTTTCGGGACTTCTTCGTCGACCCAAAGTACCGAGTGCACATGGCAGTGCACTGTTTGGACGGGGATGCAGATTTTTGGTGGCAGCGGGTAGAGCCACTGGAGTTTCGGATCACTCGGCAGTTGCCTTGGGAGGAGTTCAAGCGGATGGTGTTGGACACCTACTTCTCTACCAGTGTGAAGAAAAAGTTGGAGGACGACTTGAAGAATCTGCAGCAGGGCGATCGGTCGGCTCATGCCTATTTCCAGGAATTCATGGAGTTGCTGAACTGTGTTCCTTTCGTCGCCCGTGACGGTCCGCACCAGGTCGAGTTGTTTGAGGCAGGCCTTCGTCCAGAGACTTACACACTTGTGCATGCTCAGAGATTTCAGACCTTGGAGGCAGCGGCAGAGCATGCACAGTGGGTGGAGAGAGGTGATCAGGAGGTGGCTAGACGGAGGGCCGCGGTCGCGCAGAGTTCCGACAGGAAGCGATCAGCCCCAGAGGACGAGGGACAAGCTAGTTCATGGAGACCATCGCGGCCTCAGTCATCTAGCCGTGGGCGTGCGGAGCCGCGAGAGCCCAGTGGACCCCAGAGGTCATCGCGGCAGCAGCCGGAGTCTCAGCATCAGGCGCAGAGACAGCATCAGTCGGGACAGCCACGGTTTCGCGATAGAGACAGGTGTATTTTCTGCGGGGGACCCCATTTGTCGCACACCTGTGATCAGAGGTGGGGTCGTTGTTACAAGTGTGGACAGCCAGGCCACATTCGAGCTTCGTGCCCCTTTTCAACTTCAGCGGCACCGTCATCAGCATCGGCCCCTTTTCCGCCTCAGCAGCAGTTGTCAGCTCAGCGGCTGTATGCTCTAGCGAGCGGTCCACCATCTTCCTACCCTGCGGATCACCGGTCGCCTGCTCAGAGCGGTCGGGTCTACGCCGCCCAGGTGGAGGACTTTGCAGCAACCGACCATGTGGTGGCAGGTATTATTTTATTTTGTTTTGTGTACTGGCTTTAGTCTTGCATTGTTTTGCACTTTAGCATCCTTGTCCTTTGTTGGGTGTGCATGTACTTCTTGCATGGGTTAAGGGTAGGACGGTTACCTTGTGTTCGGGAGGTTTATATTTCCGATCTTTGGCACGTAGGGGCGTGTGGTTGGTCCTGCCCGGTGTAGTTGAGTCTTCGTTAGTACCGGTGGACCTGATGGTCTTAACCTGGTGGCGGGACTTGGTTTGATTTTGTGCGTGAAGCGGATGTTTCGCAGTGGTTGTGTAGCCTTTTGGCTGGGGTGGTTGAGGGACTTACATTGGATATCGCGGGAAGTAAAGAGGTACTTGGATCGAGCTAGTGTGCCGATGGACTTGTGATTGGTTTATCTGAGGCTGAGGAGGAGCGGATGCGTATACCGATGTGGACTACTTGGTAGCTCGAGCGGTTAGTCTAGCTGTACTTGGTTGAGGTAGTACGGATTCTTGGAGTGCTCACCTTTGTTTTTGTTCTTGTTAGAGACCCGAGGATTGTATCGTGTCCTTGGAGGAGGTATTTGACAGCTTTGGGAGCTTGAGACGGCGATGCGGGATACCTACCCTTCCCTGTTCGAGATTCTGATTGAGGTACGCAGGTGTACTCTCCTTTTGTTTCGGGGACGAAACTCCCTTTTAGTGGGGGAGGATGTGGAGACCGTAAATCCCGTGCAGTTTTCCGACTGAATCTACGGTTTAGAACACCTATTGTTGGTGTATCTGGCCCAAGGTGCATCAAAGAGGTGCTACTGTTGGACCTGAGAGGTATCATTTACTGTTTTGGCCTTCGGCTGGGTTTGCCGAAATTTCGGGGAGGATTTTGGCCAAACAGAGGTTAGAATTGGATTCAGCACGGAAAAACACTTGAAAACGGCTATTTGTTTGCCAAATTTGGAGTCCGGATGACCAAAAACGGGCTACCGGAAGTTTCGGGGAAAAACGGGTGCATGGGGGGTGACCGTGGACCGGCTGGTGCCACGTGGCGGCTTATTATTGGCCGGCCCACGTCGCTCGGTCCACGGAGGAAGCGCGCGGGTGCATGGACCGCGGGGCGGGCCACGTGGCACGGAGACATTGGCGGGTGCACGCGGCTCGGTCCAGGGAAGAATGCGGAGCGGCGCGTGGACCGGGCGCAGGACGCGTGGCAGCTGGCCATTGGTGGGCCTTTGTGCACCCGGGCCACGGAGCCCTTAGGCGGTGAGCGGGGGTGGCGGAGCGGCCGACGCGTGGCTCGCGCCACGCGTCGCCACCCGCGTCGCCCCACCGCTGTAGCGGGGAGGCACGCGGCGCGCGCGCAGGGGCCCCGCACGGCCGTACCCTGTTCCGGGGGTACGTGGCGGGCGCCCAGGCGGGTTGGACGGCGTCTGGTCCGACCCAGGCCGCGCCGGATCAGCCCGGGCTAACGGGTTGGATCCGAGAACCCGATAAGCCTTATTTAGGCTTGTTTATCCGGTTTGAGGCCACTTTTCACCATTTCCTGTGGGAATTTCACAGTGGGCTTGAAGAAGAATTCTTCCCCTGCAAGAGATCTTTCCAACCGTAGCTTCCCGGAGTTGTGGTGGTGCACGGTTTCCGAGGTTGACCGTTTTCCGGCGCGGCGCGCTTAGTTCATCTTAGACCCGTTTTGCGTCTTCTCGATGCGCAGACTCTCCTGGCTTTATCCGACACCCGATTTCGACGATTTTTGCGCCGTTGGACTCACGACAGGTAGGACTTGAATTTTTATATTCAGAGTTTTCCCAAATTCTTTTCGGATTTTGGAGGTATTTGAGCGTTCTGTTGCCTCTCTTTCTTTGCGGATTTTTGGACAGCGACACGGTGTTTTGGCCATAACTTCGCTTACAGACATCGGATTGGGGTGATTCAAGAGCCTAAATTCATCTACTCTTCGCGAGGAATCTGCTGGATTTTTCTCAGGACTTTAGGAAATTGCCTCGAAGGTGAGAACCTTCTCTCTTTCCGAATGTTGATCTGGGGAAATTTCTACAGTTGAGTTGGAGGTTATTTTCTTACCGGATTTATTTCTCAGCGTAGGATAATCGGATTTGGGCGTGCAGGTAGTCGTTTCGAAGCCAGCGACGCGTAGATCGCGGACCTATTTTATTTGGATTTTTCTGAGGACTGTGAGCAGGTGATTTTTGCCCATCTTCGCAGCTGAATTATTGTTTGTTAAATTTGGCAGTTCTGGAGAAATACATGTGTAGTGACAGCTCGGTTTTTGTACCCAGGAGCAGTGTGGACTGCGCGGGACCTTTTGGACTTTGGGTAGCTACCATTTTTGGTATTAGCAGCTGTAGGACTTTTGACAGCTCGACTGATCAGGTGGGTGGTCGTTGTTTACCTCTATTTTGACATGCTCACTAGGAATATTAGAGTAATTCCTTTGTTTGGACCTGCATGCTTTAAATAATATAATTGTGAGCCATCACATGAAAAGTACTATTGTGGATAGAATTTTAGCACTCAACCTTGCATGTGGAATTTACTTTCATGATGGGATAATATGAAATGACTTGTAGGAGAACACCACTTGAGGATCTGTTGTACATGCATAGGTGGATGATTCATGTGAGATTAATTTGGTGGATATAGCATGTTGGAACAGGATTATTGGGACACTTTCTTTTATCGCTCCTGAGAACTTATGCATGCTTGTTTGGTCACCTAGATAGGCCTCCTTTTGCTGCTACACTATCATGCTGGAATTGACATAGGAGAAACCATGTTTGTTTTCTTTTCTCCTTCTTATTTAGACCTTTGAGTCTGGTTGCTCGGGTTCGAGCAGGGGTTTGGGATAGTGTAGCGAGGACCTGATGGTCGGTGATAGGTTGTGTTTGATTCTGGGTTGGGGGATTATAGCGGCTACCGCGGACCGTAGGCGGTTGACCGGATGTCGAAGGTAGGACATGATTGTGATGGTGGGTATTGCGGCGATCGCGGATTTTGGGCGATCGACCGGATGTTCATTTGTGCATCAGATTGGGGGATCTGTGTTTCTTTTAGTGGAGGGTGTGTTCCACCGGGGCTTTACAGTTGTGATTTACTCCTGCTTTTGGTACATTTTACCGGCGCGGTTATTGCCCGGTAGTGCTTTCCTCGAGTGGGTCGCTCCCCTCGAGTTCCCCTCCGGAGGCCGGGGCCAGACAGTTATTGACGGATTCGCTATCACATCGGCGCGGCTTATTTGCCCGATGATGAGGGCGGCGGCAGGAGCTTTGCTATCACATCGGCGCGGCTTACTTGCCCGATGATGAGGGCGGTACAGATGGGTTAATCTGGGACGGTTGGTTATTGTTGGATATGGTTATTCCAGTCTAGGACTGCATTTTTAGAGGCATAGTAGTGGTAGTTTCATTTCTTCGGCAATCATTATTTCTTACCACTCTTCTTTCCCCTTTTGCCTCCGGTATACCTAGTGGGTGTGTCAGAGTTTGAGGTTTTACCCACTAGGGGAGGCTACTGGTTTACTAGTAGTTCTCACCCCCAATCTTCTTTCTCTTTTCTTCTCCTTTGTTTTGCAGAGCCTTCTGCAGGTGCTGCTGGGCTTACAGCGGCGGGTCGAGGAGAGAGGACGGCTGAGTAGCTAGACAGTGGATCCGACAGTGAGTTAGCTAGACTTGTACCTTTTATGTATCTTATCTCAGACTGTAGTACTTTTACTTTTGGGGTCTGGCTTCTGCCAGCTGTGTATATTTTAGTAGTGAGCTGGGAGAGGCATCTGTAGTATATTTTACTGTTGTACTTTCCACTTTCAACTTCTGTCTAAGATACAGTAGTTTTAGCTTAGCTCTGATTACTTTATGCTCTTTTATTATTATTTCTTATCTGAGCAGGTTACCGACGCTTCGTGTATGTGGGAAATCCCGCATGCACGGCGGATCTGTGGACGGGCCCGGGTCCTGGTTTACACCCGGGGCGTGACAGATAAATAGAGGAAAAAGATAACATGCACCATATCCAATAAGGTCACCACATTTTGAAAGGATAAATCCACGGGTTTGTAAAACGGTGTCCACTCAACACCTAATTTTAAAAATGTTTTCGCAAATCTCTTTCTTTGATTTGAAAGTTGGCCATACCAGCAAGTAATAAGAAAAAATCGTTCATCCATATGAACATCAAACAATCCAGGCCAGCATCCACATCATCCACAATAAGGTATCATACGCACAAAAGCTAATTAACCGAAACAATCAAAACATAAAAGGGAAACGTCACCAGCCCAGAACAAGGCTAAAGTCCTCAAGTCGCGACCTCACCGTCGTCCCAGATCCCATCCGTGACCGAACCTGACACAATGTGGGAAGTCAGTGACACAAAGAGTAAGAGGTAAAATGTAAAAAGGGTAAGATGCTATAAAAACTAAGAATAACTCAAACCGAAAGACCAGAGCATCCACACTCCTCGTCATGCAGTCAATCGTAACCCCCCTGAAAAAGCAGAACTAAGCACCTACCTCAGAAATACACATCGCTCTCACCTTGGTGCTTTTAATCCCTTGCGGCACTTGTGCAGCACCGTAAGCAACCGCAAGGGGCCCCCACTACGTCACCTTGTGGGGATACACGGGTCAACGTACCACCCCTCCGAAAAAGTACACCGATGCGGTGGCCAAAACGCTGGTGTGCGTGCAAGCAGCCATGAGCATGGTAACTATAGTCAAAGTGTAACATAGAGCACCGCGACGCTCAGTCGCAACAGATAATAGCAATAATGATACTTATGCGAAAGGGGGTTAGACAAGATTTCAAAAGTATAATCGCTTTACTCTTGCATAAAAAAGACAGACCCAAACTCCAAAGATGACAGAAAGGGGTACCCACCTCGAATCGTGTCGACCGAAACACCCGAAACCGACCCGCGCCCTCGAACGACTCCCGGACCTAGAAAGTCCCCAAAAGAAGCAACGGGTAAGACTAGACTTGCTTGTGAAAAACTGAGGTCCCGAACATGCAAAAGTAAGGGCGGACACCGAGCGGCGGCGGCGGACGGCGCGGCCCCGCGCGGCGCCCTGCATGCGGTGCAGCCCCGCGTGGCACGCCACATGCGGCCCCGCGTGGCGCGCCGCATGCGGTGCGGCCCCGCGCGGGCACCAGCCCCGCGCCGGCGCGCCGCAAGAGGTGCAGCTCCGCGCCCCGCGCGGGCGCGCTGCATGCGGTGCGGCCCCGCGCCCTCCCCCGCGCGGGCACCTACCCCGCGCGGGAGCGCAATGTGGGCGGTGGCCTCATGGCGGCGGCGCGCCCGTACACCGCGGCGGCGGTGCTCCGGGGCATCACGGCGGCGGTGCGAACGGCACAAGCAAAGCAAAACGGCGAAAGCCCTGACGCACGAAATGAAAAACAAAATACGGAAACTAAAACATCGAACCGCTAACCTTGATCTCGTGGAGAAGAAGAGAGAGAAGAAGAATAACTCGTTCCTCGCAGGTGATGAGAATCCGATTCCGTTCCCTGCCTCCGACACGCTTGATCAACGAAGAAGAAAGGAAATTCTCTCTCTCTCTCTCTCTCTCTCTCTCTCTCTCTCTCTCTCTCTATCTCCGACTAGGGTTTTCGTTTCTTGAAAGAGATAAAATAAAACGTATAATATAAAATACTATTTTCTCTTGTACGTATTAAAAAAATAAAACCCCTTAGTCGTTTAAAATAGAGCGAGAGATTCCAATCTCCTCAAAAAGCATGCCGATCACTTAGCACGGATTCCGATGCACACTACGAATATCGAGACCTTCAAAACCCCTTTCCGGGAGATCCGTAAATCGGATTTCAGATCCGATCGCTTTGCCGTTCATCGCTTTCCGTGCTCTAAACCAAAAAAATACTCGCGAGTACAGATTCACAAGCTCCGACAATTCGATAAAAACAATATTAGGGCTAACCATAAATAAGCAGAGTTTAAAATACACCTAAAAAGTCGTGACACTACAAAGCTCAAAAAGGGGTACAGCTATACTTCAAAGACGGGTAGGGAACTAGCTCGCGACTTCCTTATCTCGATCAGCAGGTGCAGCAACAGGAGTAGGAACATGGGTAGATGCCTCTGGAAAATCTGTCACCAACAGTGGGTGTGAAAACTACACCGTCACGTAGTTCTCAGTGGGTACCATCACCAAGACCAACGGTCTGCCCACTAAGTCTACTAGAGGCATAAGATAACAGGAAATTATAATAATGTAAAGATAAGTTGGAAAGAAATCTACAACTATCATGCCTCCATCTACAATGCTCAATGGGTGATACAGATGAAAATAATGCATCGACTCTAACCCACAATACTCAATCAACCCAATCACAGTGATTGCCACATAGGGTCCAGTCAAACCTGCGCCCACCTACTGCAATTACATCCACGGAGGACTGGACTTACGTAGGGCGTCCGTGACTGCCAAAACTGGCCCAGCCAGAAGGACTGCGTCGACAAGTCATGATAGCAAAGTAATAGGCCCAGCTCCGGAGCGGCACTCGAGGGGCGCGACCCTACCGAGAAAAGTATCTGCGCATCTCTGTCGAGCTCAATATGGCTCATGCAGGCTATAATCCAAATCCACGATCAACAAGATTTACAGTAACTAACATCACATCTTTAACTCACGGGCTGGAAATACTTGACAGCCGGGACCGCCGCCGTCAACCCAACGGCTCCCCAAATAGGACATCAACTCAACATGCAAACTCACTAGCTGGGTATACTCCACAGCCGACAACAATGAAGGGTCCGAAAACCCCGAAAGACTAGTACCCACAACCCAACTCAAACAAGAACAGGCTCTAGGCATAGCCTCTTGTTGTCCTCGACCCAAAGAAAGAACAACCCTTAGAACCCAGATCATTCGAAACCTCTCAGGTGAGGAAGTTTCGAACCCAGATCATTCGAAAAACATTTTCACTCGAACCCCCTCGGGGTGAGGACTGAAAGTAGTTCCTTTTTATAAAACCATCTTGATTTGAGAAAACCCATTTTAATGAATTTTAGCTCTTTTAGAAAAATCAGTTAGAAAATAAATTTTATTCCCAAACCCTGAAGGGCTAATGCCTTTGCCCAATCAGACAAGAACAGACTCCGACGACTCTTTGATATTTGGAAGAAAAATATTGGTTGTCTAAAATCATGTGTGTCTAAAAAGATTCTGGATTCAAGGTCCTGCTATCACTGGTACACTACTGCTACGAATGCAGTGGCGACACATAAATCGGAGAACTCGACAACCCGGGACCACCGTTTACTCAAACGGCTCCCGCCATCAGTACAAAACTAGCTACATCTACCAGACTCCACTCGGCCTCAAGCACGAGTGTAACATGCATCCTACACCAAAATAAATCCCGACCACTCGACCCACTGCTCGGGTGAGGAAAACACTATGTCCTGGAATAGAATGTAAGGTGTGGATGTCTAAAGTATTAATGAACCTAGCCCAAATGAGGATTCTTTACTAGTCTGGTTGAACATACATCATATGACAGGGTGCTAGATCAAGTTCCATTAATAACAATTATTAACACAAATAGGAAGCATTAACCGATATGATCTCAATAACAACACAAGGAAAATATCATTTCTTTCCCTAACATACTTCCTAACATATCTCACAATCATGCATGCTTACTATTCCATAGAATTAGAGAACCGTCCACCGATTTTGGAGACGAAACAACCCACTTGAAAGTGCGTGTCGATCCAAGGTCCAAATGGGCTGAAACTGAACGGGAATAATTCTCAGATTCCCATGATTCCAACGAGCCCAAAACCACCAGAAAACTCCCCCTGGGTACAAAGATACAGTCCAAACATCGCGGTAAGCAAAAATCCCCCTCGATCACAATCTACGGAAAGATCAGTCTGAAAGAAGCCAAAATATCACCTGCGAGATGATCTTCAAAAATTCTAATAAAAATATGGCTGCGATTCTCGTGAAGCGTAGATGTCGATTGAGTCCTCACAGGCCGAAATCCAATAACCGAGCACCAAGATAAAAATCCGACAAGCTCTACTGTTCATGAAAATCACCAGCAAGAAAGGGGTTCAAAGATGTTCCAGAAACCCCAATAAAAATCCAAAACTGAGAGGAACAGAAAATACAAAAAACGAAGATCTGCCTTTCGTGAAACCAATGCCGCAAAAATCGGCCAAAAACTCCCTCCCGTCAGCCCTAGGGAGCTCGCGGAAGAAGCGTCGACGAAAAAACTTGGTATCCAAGGCGTGTCGAAGCTCGTGATGTCGAGAAGAACTCAGATGGCACGACTCCCAAAAATCTCTGGAATCCCAAATATCGAAGAAAACTCAAATGTGGAAACTCCTGTCGAAAATGGGCTGTGATATCGCAGAAGAAAGGCTTTAAAACGAAGCCCAAATAGGCTATTTATTGCCCAGCCCACACAAAAGAGAGGATTCAGATTCGGGCGCAAGATTTGGGCGCTCGAATCCGGCCCGGCCTGTTACTGTGCACGCTCGAATCACCCACAGCGCGCCACGTGGCTTGCTCCGCGCCCCGCGCACGCGCGCCCGCCAATCGCGGCGCGCCGCGTGGCAGCGCGGTCCACGGCTGGGAGCACGCCCCGCGGTTCACGACGGGGCAGCCGGGTTGCTGCACCCGCCAATGAGTTGGCCTGGCGCGGTCCACCGTGCGCGCGCTGTCGCGCGTGCGTTGACCGGCCACTCCCCGCGCGCTACGTGTCCATCTTGTCGCGTCTGCTGGTCTCGGTGCATGCCCAAGTTCCGTGGACCAGCCTGCCCGCGCCCCCGCCACCGCGTTCCGCCGTCTGCCCGTCGCCGCCGGCGCTGCCCACCGTCCGGAACAGTAACCTTATGCCTCGAAATCCATTTTCGGGCGTCCGGGCTCTGAAAAATACAAGTAAATAGTTGATTTTCATCGTTTTCGTGCACTGAGTCCAAATCCGATATCCGTTTTGCCAAATTCCGCTTCTAAAATTTGTCGAAGGCATCCAGATAAGCAATCTTAATCCAAATTTTGCGCTGGGTCCAATACTGAGATCCGATTTGCGCGCAACCATCTCTAACACACATCATAGGCCTCCAGAAGCCACAATTCATTCCGCAAAACCTTCGCGGAGATCCGGGTCATCACAGGATCACACCACAAAAATAACCAAAAGGAAGGCCGGGTTATACCCACGTCGTCCTCCGGTGGATCACACCACAAAAATAACCAAAGGGAGGTCGGGTTACACCCACGTCACCACACCTAATCGTTAGCTCTATTCACCCGTTCCTAGAGAAGTCGAAAGTATTGACCTAATCCTTAGTCAAGCGCTCTCACGCCACACAACAGCTCGAAGGCAAACTACCCAGCTCACAACACACAAGAGTATTCGTCTCTAGTTCTTCTTAGGCTACTCCAAAGATAGAGTCTACCAATTCTCACACTCAATCGAATCCTCAGTTCCAAACCTCAAGGCTCAGGGAGATTTACGCAACACTCCCTCCGCACACACACTCTTACAGCTAGGGTAACAAGCTAATAGTAAGGTAAAACACAAGACAGTAGATAAGATAAGAGATCACCCCTGCTTGGCGATATCCCCCACCTCAAGCTGAAGAACTGCTGAAGGCTACAGTCGATCGCTTGAATCGCCAAAAAACGCTCCTTTGGGCACGAGCCAATTCGAGGAAGAGGTCCTTGAACTCCACAGTCTGTTGAAAGTTTTCGGTACTCGGCTCGAGCTAGCCTCTCACAACCTCAACAGGGTATCCTCCGGTAGACTTGCTCTCAATATTATTTATAGGGGAAGCCAGCTGTGTTCGAAGGGGACAGAAGTAATCGGGCAGGGTTGACTAGGCGGCTCAGGCGGCGTGAAAGAGTTGAGTACACGGCACACCACTCCACCTATCCTTATAATAACAATCCCAAGTGAGTTTTCGGCGGCTGTCCCTTCACCAGCAGGATCCGTTGACTTATGCATGAGCCGATCATGCTAGCCTGAACCGAAAAGTTGTCCCCCACATTGCCATAAGGCATTCGACTCCTCTCAATTTGGTTCAGCTCAACTGATTCGGCTCATCACAAAATCCTATCAGAATTTCTGCATTTGGTTTATTCGGTTTGTAATCAGGTCGATAATGTAGTATTACAAATGGTTTAGGATTACTCCGAAAATATTACTGAGTAGGCGATGAGTATATTGTATTATTGATGATGGACTATTTATATAAAAATATAAGTTTACACCCCAATCCTTCCAACCCTTTCAATACGTTATTTTTAAAATTTTAATTAAAAATTTTGAGTTGTCAATTTTAAATTTAAATTTTACAATTCAAGATTTTAAATTAAAATTTTAAAATTTTAAATTTTAAATTTTAAATTTTAAATTTTAAATTTTAATTTTTCAATTTTCAATTTAAATTTTAAATTTATACTTAAATTAAAATATTGAATTTTATATTTTGTTCATATTTTAAATTTTAAATTTTAAATTTTAAATTTTAAATTTAAATTTTAAATTCAAGTGCAAATTATATCAAAGTTAAGATAATTTTGGAATAGATTACATTTATTGTCAGAATTACTGAATTTTATAAAATAAACTAAATATAATAATTCTATATACACTTAATCTAACATTATATTATTGTATTAAAGTAAATGCGATAATATAGAATTAGCATTAATTTAATTCAGAAATCTCATATATCTTAGTTATGTCGAAATAACTTATAATACAATAAAATGCGAACCAAACACGTAATTAGGATAAAAAAAAAAGGAATAATTGCCTGTGTACCCCTGAAATCTGAAGAAATATTTGATTTATTCCTCTTATTTTTTTCTTTCCAATATATCCCTCATACGTTCCACCGTTATTAAAAATACCCCTACCATTTTTCTTTGTTAAGTTAACTAGGGTTAAACTAGATTTAAATAATAATCGGAGTTGAAAACTATCAGATATATCTATTTTGTCCGGGTTTAGGGTTTAGGGTTTAGGGTTTTAGGGTTTAGGGTTTAGGGTTTTTTAGGGTTTTAGGGTTTAGGGTTAAGGTTTATGGTTTTAGGGTTTAGGGTTTAGGGTTTAGGGTATATTTGAAAGGACAAAATGGTAATTTCACACAGATAATGGCAGCTCCAAACGGTACACTAACAGAGTTTAACTTTAGGGGTATTTTAGAAAGAAGTTGGAATGTAAGAAGGGTAGTTTTAATATTAGCCTTCTAAGAGGGATAAATTTGAAAACAGAAATTTTTTTAGGAATATATAGGAAATTGCCCCAAAAAAAAGATGATGCTAATACCAGCTGAGCTGATTTGTTATTAATAGATGGATTAAATGAATATAGTCACTACTTCCTAGCTAGATTTAACCGACTTTAATTAACAGCTCCTAAGCAAAATTGGATATGTGGATTGAAAAATTCTACTTGAATATTTTTTTTAAAAATATACATTTTACATTATATTTATTCAACGAGCAGGATAGAATAAGAGATAATTTAAAATCACCATATGAATTTCTCTTTCTTAAAAAGAAACAAAAATTTAAGAAACCTACCTTTAATAGAAAAGTGGCCCTTGTTTTAATGTGAGTAACGATGAGTGGGGCCCATTGGATTTATTTATATTTTTTCTTTTTAGTGAACTATGCCAATGTTTCTCCTTGGATTGAAGTAGTTGCCTGGGACCATAAAATGTTGCTATTTTTGAGGGTAAGTTAGGAAAGATATGCACGTTAACTAACATAACTAACTAATGATGTCACCATGAAATGACATTTAAGCAATACTTGCATTAATTTATTATTTGAAATGAGAGAAAGATCAATTAATTAAAGTTATCGTCAAGTTCAATACATTTTAACTAAACCTTAATTTATTGCAATTGATACACTCATTTTTAAGTTTTACTTCAACTAAATCTCTTAAATCTATAATAATATCTATAATTAAAAAAATAATATGACAACTAATTTAGTTACTAAATTACTTTTTAAGAGACAATATAATGATAACAATGCCATAATTAATTAAAAAAATAATTATAAAATTAATGGTATGATTTATAGTTTATACGGTTGCCATATTACTATCGTGTTACTTTTAAAAGAATAATAATAAGATATCTAATTTCTAATTTGATTATTATATTATTTTTGTTAATTAAAGAAAAAAGGACACACACAAAGTTATAGACCTACTTAAAATAAAAATTTAAATGCAGTAGAAGCTCAGTGATCTAAGTTGCACAAAAGGGAAAGAAATTTTATTCTATCTCATCCAGCTCAGTGATTTATTTTATTCTAAAAATATATGATCGAAAATAATTTATGACTAAGTCTCGATCATATTTATAAAAATATAGCAGTCGGACATGTAGAAAGTAGGGCTTACTATATTCTTATGAATATAGACCTCTTCGTACTTATAAGTTATTTTCGATGATAAAGTTTCCGAATTGATGATTCATACCGTTAAATATAATTTAGTGGACCCTTAGGTTAAGTGAGTGGTCATATATATATATATATATATATATATATATATATATATATATATATATATATATATATATATATATAACAACAAAATTATATTATAGGGATACATGTTTGTGACACTTTTGTATAAGTGTCCTTTTTATGTTCCATCTATATCCAAAATTAGATTATAGGGACACATTTTTGAGACACATTATAAAAATGTATCGCTATACACCCTAGCGACGCCACATATAGCAACACTAACAATAAGTGTCGGTATTTTTGCCAGCGACACTTTTTTTATATTTTAGAAACACTTAAAAATATCGATATAGCATAATTTTGTTGTAATGATATATATATATATATATATATATATATATATATATATATATATATATATATATATATATATATATATATATATATAGCACCAAGTCATTGGCGCTATTAAGTTTTTAACCGTTAAATTAAAAGATGTGTGGTTGAGATGATAGTAGGCTTCTTGGGTTTAATGAGTGGTTGGAAAAATAGTAAAATCTAACAGATAGAAATGATCAAAGGGGTTGATTTAAGGGTAGAAAATTTAATAGCACCACTCTCTCTCTCTCTCTCTCTCTCTCTCTCTCTCTCTCTCTCTCTCTCTCTCTCCTATGCTTTTAAAAATATCAAGTTATTGATGTTTGTAGGTTTTAGCCTTTGGATGAAAAGATGTGTGGTTAGGATGATAGTGGGCCCTTTAGGTTAAGTGAGCGGTCGGTGGAATAGAATGATCTAAGAGATGAAATTAATCAAATGTGTAGATCTAACGGTAGAAAACTTATAAGCATAAATTGTTTGGTGATTGTATAAGTATAGTAGCCGGACTATATATATATATATATATATATATATATATATATATATATATATATATATATATATATATATATATATATATATATATATATATATATATGAGTAAAGTTACTTTACTATTATAAGTATAGTCCCTTCGTTCTAATAAATTATTTTTGATGATGGAGCATCCGAATAGACAATCCATACCGTTAAATACCATTCAGAGCATTTTAAATTTTTAGAAAACAATTTTTGTAATTTTTTTAGATTATAATAAAGTTCATCAAATAAGCATAAAATGAGTAGTTAAAATCGAATCACTTCCTAAAAATAAAAGATTAGATTTTTCAATTTAAGAACAGAGTTATATATCTCTATCTAAATAGTGAATAGAATTATATATCAAAAATTTAACCTATTTTGATTCTTTTATATCGTTAAACTAGCAAACATTTCATACCGGCCGTTAAAAATTATTAATTTTGAAATCTTTTGATCGCAAAGTAAATGATGTCGAATTATGAAATTTAGTTTCTAAAATTTTTAAATGCTCTAAATTATATTTAACAGTATGAATCGTTAATTTGAAAATTTTATTATCGAAAACAACTTATAAATACGAAATCGACCGTACTCATCAAAATACAGTAGTGGAACTCCCCTTCCTTTTGTAGTCACAAAACAAAAGCCCCTCCTTTTGTAGTAGAGGAAGGATAACAACTTTCTTGCTCTTCTAAAGTCCAACCCTATGTAATAGGACGAGAGTGTTAATTAATTAATTAATTACTAGACTTAAAGGTTGTTTCGTAGTTTTTAATCTTTGTCTTTTTGTTTTCAAGGTCGATAGAACTATTATTAGTTCCCAAACACTGTTCATTTTTTTTATTTAAAATTTTAATTATTTTTTTTTGTAATTAGGTATTTAATATTTATCTGTTGCTTCAATTAAATGTGTTTCATTAAAAACCTCTGTTAATTCAGACAAAATTTGCTACACGGTAACATTTGGTACTGTTGCAATAATTTAGCGGTGCTGATATTTTGATTTTTATTAGAGATGAATATTTTCATGAAAGGAAATTTCATTTTAGTTAAAGAAAAATATTTCAATAAAAGGGAATAGAATGATACATTAAATAAAGGTTAAAATGCATATTATCGCTTGCATATATATTTTGTGGGTACTGCTTCGAATCTTCATTATTTGAAAACCATTCATATTTTGTTTTTGGACTATTTAAATTTGTTGTAATGCCCGAAGTGACCTGATATAGTTGGTATTATATATCTTAAGCGTTCCCATTGCCAGGTATGCTAGAATGAAATTATCTTATTAAACCATATGAAAATTGCAATTGTATCTAGATCTGTCATGATTTTCGGTTTTCAAAACCTAATTGTAGACGAAAGTTTTTCCTTATGATTTGTCCTCATTCATAATATTCAAAACAGCAGAATGTTTCCTATCAATTTTGTTATCTCCGAAGATGGAGCCACTATACGATTTTCGGATAAGAGTTAGACTGTGGTGTTCCGGAATCTTAGCTAGCAAAATTACTATAGTATAAGCAGTATGATGATCTCTCTGTAGAGTCTCGGGATAAGTCGGTAATATTTTAGCACGAAATAAACACGAAAACGAACTCGGAGCATAGTATTTAGTTGGGACTAAAGTTCTGGCTGGTTTTGGACAAACCTCATAAGCATTAGCCAATTGTGTGATGATAGTTTTTTAGTTAATTTTTTTTTCTGTTGAATGCACTGTAACTGATGAAAATCATTCATTCATTTTGAAAGGGGTTAGGTCACAGAACAATTGCTATATAGTTCCTGGTAAAACAAGTCAACAATGTAACCTAGTATCACTTGATGATGAGACTCTTTGGTATGAAAGACTAGGTCACATTAACCTTAAGGAACTATCTAGAATATCTAATAGAGACATAGTTAGAGGTGTCCCTAAATTGAATTTCAAAGAAAACCTTGTGTGTGGTTGTTGCCAAAAGGGAAAACAAACTAGATCCACTCACAAGAATTTGAACCATGTAGGAACAAAACGCCTATTAGAATTATTGCATATGGATTTAATGGGGACAACTCGTCAACCTAGTTTGGGTGGAAAATGGTATATTTTTTATATAGTTGATGATTTTTCTAGATATTCATGGGTAGAATTTTTAAAAGAGAAAGCGAATACTTTTGACTCTTTTCATGATATTTGTCATCGTATTATGATTGAGAAAAATGAAAATATTGTTCGTGTTCGCAGTGATAGAGGTGGAGAATTCATCAATTCAAAATTCATTGATTTTTGCACTTCAAATGGCATAAAACATGAATTCTCTGCACCTTATACACCGCAGCAAAACGGTGTAGTCGAGCGCAAAAATAGAGCTATTCAAGAGATGGCGCGTGTTATGCTTAATAGCCGGAAACTCCCTTTACATTTTTGGGCTGAAGCAGTTAACACCACAGTCTATGTGATCAATCGCATATATTTGCGCCCGGGTACTTTAAATACCTCATATGAGCTATGGTTTTGTAGAAAACTGAATATCAAATATTTTCGTATCTTCGGGAGTCGTTGTTACATTTTACGTGATCGTGAAAATCTTGAAAAATTCGACTCTCGTTGTGACGAATTCTACAAATAGTAGAGAATATCGAGTATACAATCTTGAATCGAAGACGATAGTAGAATCAATTAATGTTAAAGTAGATGAAGCTTCTCATTTGTCTTCTGATAAATCTACTCTTGATATGTCTCTTGATGATGAATCTCCTGCTAATGATATTGCATCTTTACATGATAACTCTTCTGAAAATGTTGATGCATCTCATGGTTCTTCCAGTTCATCCAATGTGCAGGAATCATCACAAATTTTCCCGAGTACTCCTTTACCTCAAACGCTACGTATCTACAAGGACCATCCTGGATCGAATATCATTGGAGATCCTCAAGAAGGAGTTAGAACTCGGAGACAATTGGTTTGTGGAGTTGCATGTTATGTCTCCATGATGGAACCAAAGAACGTTGATGAAGCTCTTCAAGATGACTATTTGTGATGACCCGGCGCAGAGCTTTTGCAGTGTAAATTGTGGCTTCTGGAGGCCTATGATGTATGTTGGAGTTAGTTGCGCGCAAATCAGACTTCAGATTTGAACCCAGCGCGAAATTTGGATAAAGAATACCTGTCCGGATGCCTTCGACAAATTTTAGAAGTGGATTTTGGCAAAACGGACATCGGATTTGGATTTAGCGTGCGAAAACGATGAAAATGGACTACTTACTTGTATTTTTCGGAGCCCGGATGCCAAAACACGGATTTCGAGGCATTTGGTACTGTTCCGGCGGCCGGGGGGCAGCGCCGGCGGCGGCGGGCAGCGGCGGAGCGCGGCGGCGGGCAGCACGGTCCACGCGTTTTGGCGTGCACCGGGACCAGCCAACGCTAGGAATGCCACATGTCGCGCTCTGGTTGGCGGGTCAACGCACGCGCGACAGCGCACCAGGCGCGGCGCACCGTGGACCCCGCCAGGCCACGTGGCGCCCGCTGGTTGGCGGGCGCAGCTACCTGGCTTTGGCGCCGTGAACCGCGGCCCACGGTTCCCGCCGTGGACCGCGGGCCACGCGGCGCGCCGCGATTGGCGGGCGCGCGTACGCCGGGCGCGGGGAGCGCAGTTGGGACACGTGGCAGCTTCTCGGGGGTTCGGGCGTGCACAGTGTTGGGCCAGGCCCAACATTGTAGCCGCCCGAAACATTTCGGGCACCCGGATTTTGGGCCCGAAAGCCCATTAGTTGGAATTTTGGGTCTTTTCTGGTTGAAGCCTATAAATAGGCCCTTTGCACTTCGGTTTTGGGCTTTTTTCTGAGCCCAAATCCACCTGAGTCCTCAAGAACTTTTGTTGATCATCCTGTGCTGGATCTTGTGAAGGAAGCTCGGAATTTTTGGAGGCCGTGGCATCGACGCTTTCGGCATCGTAGCGCAGAGCGACGTTCTTTCATCGGAGGCCCGTTATCGTCGCTTTTCGGTCCGCGAGGTACACAGGGCTACTCCGACGGTATTTTTGCACGATTTTCATGGCTTCGAATTCATGAGAGGTAGGCCTTCAATTTTTGTGTTGATCATCTTGCTTTATTCTGAATTCTTGGCACGGTTTACGAGGCATCTCTAAGCCCCTGTTTTGCTGGTAGTTCTTCTGGACAGCAGAGCCTTCTCGGATTTTTATCTCAGTACTCGAGTATCGGAATTCGACGTTTAAGGACTCGATTGACATCTAAGCTTCGCGAGCATCACCGTCGTATTTTTATTGGAATTTTTGGAGTTTATATTACAGGTGGAAATTTCGCATCTTTGGGACTGAAATTTCAGCAGATTCTGTACTTGGATTAATTGTGTTGTTTGTAATGTTTGGGCTATATCTTTGTACCCAGGCGGAGTTTTTGGGTGTTTTTAGGCCCGTTGGAATCGTGGGAATCTGAATATTTATCCCCGTGCACTTTCAGCTTATTTGGATCTTGGTTTAACGTGCGCTTCATGTGGGTTGCCTCGCCTTCAAGATTGATGGACTGAACATTAATTCTATATTGTAGGATCATGCATAATTGTGAATGCATTAAGAAGCATGCAAGAATGTGAGAATTGATGTTCCCAGTGTTACTTGATGATCATATGATTTACTGCTTCCTAAAATCTGTTAATGTCACGCCCCGAGTTTAAAAATCAGGTCTAATTTTTTTTTTTTTTTTTTGATTAAATCAGAGTTTGCAAAACAGGCGTAACAGATCGCCACACATATAGGAAACTCTCTATTCCGCGAACAGAGACTCCCCTATATATGCACGGCTAGGCTAGTAATCAGCAACAGATATCTCAGTACAACTACTAATCTAGTCAACGGGAATAATTCAAAATCAGTTATTACATCAATAGTTTAAATGTCTAAATCAAATAGAACTGGAATGTAATGCGGAAATAAAAGTCTGCATAAATCATCTCTGTCTAGAATCATGGGGACAGCTCTATCGTGACAGGCTCACTGGATTGTCCCGCTATCTCCCCACCCGACGGACCTGGAAAATGGTCACCCAGGGGGTGTGAGATACACTGTACATGTATCCCAGTGGGCACGACGAGCCGAGGATCAGCTAATCGTACCTACTGGGTACTAAAATCTGCGGATAGTAAGAGTCAATAGGAAAAGCTGGAAAGCATAGAGGTCTACTACTAATCAAAATAAGAACTGTAGGTAAGTATACTGGAAATCAATCATCAAACTGTAGATCATACATGCTGAAAATAAAAGGCAACTGAAAGGTATACTAGAACATGGAAATATAGAATCTATGCATCAATCACAAGAATACCAAGTACCCAAACAATGCCAATATTGGTCACGGGGACCTCAGGCTCATATCACTATCTGCACCTATCCCACTGACATAACCCCGCACTCATAAGTGCTATCTGGGGCTCACGGGTCCTTCCTCCAGACCACTTTACCGGTAAAGAACAATAGCCACGGGGAGCGACCCCGGCAATGTTCGTGAAGTACAGCGATGCGTGGCAGGTCGTACTAATCAATCTCACGGTCTAGTGACCGAGTAGTCGGCAACATGCCGAGATCCCAATAGGGAATAATCTGTCTATCTCTATCAATCGGAATCAATCAATCGTGCATATGAACAATATATCAAATACATCTCAGTGACAGGAAACAGTAGGTATCAGCTAATCATGCAAATCTATATATCAATCAATCAGGATCAATCAATCATGCATATCGAGTAGTATCTATCAATCAGGAATATAAAAGAGGATAAACAGTATATATCATGTGTCTCAAGTAAATCAGGATCTATCGGAGATAATCATAGAGCATGCATATCAAAATCAGACTAATCGTGAATAGATAATCTCAAGCACAGGTCTAGTCAGGTCAATGTCAATCCGAGGGATCATGCTATGTCAAAAGAGATCAATATATGTCCGGCTGAGTCACATAGGTAAAATCAGCAGGAAAATCAAAAACAGGGGTCCGACAAACTAAGCAACCAGAGGGCCAAAAATCTGAGGCCCGGTTCGAAGATAACCCACCTGGACGACGGCAGATCCTCGAACTCCCGCGCAGCTACTAGGAGGCTGGTGCTGAACAACTGGGCCCTGTATCCGAAGATATGATCAATAATACTCACACAAACCCATTGTCACGCCCCCGGGGGTTTTTGAGTCATTTAAAGCGAAAAATTGCGTGTCTATTTTTTTTTTCTTAATAAGGTGATATAAACCTCAACCCCGGTGCGTGCCAGACCGCCACATACACAAATTCACTCTGTCCACGGACAGAGTCTCCTTTGTATATGCATGGCGTCTCATTTACAACATACAATTCATCACACATTAATCACCAACCAACAACCATACCGTAGACATTCATCACCAATTAAAGCAAGTTTATAAAGCGGCGTCAGTGTTTGGAAAGGATAAAACCCAGCGTTTGCAAAACCCGTGCCCACACGGCACTTCGTTTTGAGAAAACATTTTCGCAATCCTTTAATTTATCATGAAAACATGCCGCATAAAAGGAACACCACTAAACGTAATTAAAACATAAGAATACACCTCATCCACAGAGCTAATTAATACATGTTCACAACTAAAGCCATCCACAAGCAAATTAAGTATTTATACGAAAAAGGAAATGAGATATAATCATAATAACCAAGTGTCCGACTACGGTCCTCACGACGCAGTCCCACCGTCACCCCGGCTGACGCACCTAGTAGCAGTACCTGTCACGGAGTGGGTAACGTCAGTGACAAACAAAGTAGATGTCTAATAGTATCAAGGAAGGAAAAACGAACCGAAAACACCGAGTACACCGTAACCTTTCGTTAAACCCCTGTGCATATTTTAAACTGGGCACCAACCCCAGATTATTTATTAATTAAGCTGGGCACCAACCCCAGAGTACCTGTCGGGGAGACTAAAGTCCCCCCTCGTGCGCAAACACCTTTTGATGCTTTTAACCTCTTCACGGGGCTAGTGCGGCCCCTATAGCTGCCGTGAAGAGGTCCTCACGGCTCCCACCCCTTTGTGAGGCACACGGGTCAAAAAGACCACTTTTCCGGAAAAGTACACCATGCGGTGGCCCGATCCGCCGGTGTACGTGCAGCATCCGAAACCGGATTGCCAAGATTGGCGTGTGGTGAGCACCGCGACCGCAGCCGCTTAAATTGTTAGATAAAACATCATTAAGCGAAAGGTTAAACTGTCCATCTACTTTGTTAGGTAAATTTAAGAGTACTTTAATGGCGATAAATGCACTTATTGCACTTGTTGCACTTATAGCAACCCTACCCACCTGGTTGGAGAGAAGACGGGTCAACCGAGCCCTCTGCACTCTCCCGCTGCGCACCTGGACCTATAAAAGTCCGCACGGATACTAAGGTCAGAATACATACTAACATATTGCAACAGAAACCCCACAGAAATACCCCACTCTATTATGTACGAAGAGTCCGGCACCGTCCCGCTGTTCGGCGGGACACCCTTGCCTTGAGCGGCCGTCGCCGTCCGTCGGAGCCGCGCGCGGCGTGGCTCCGCGGACGGCGCCCGCATAGTGCCCCGCGCGGCGTCCGCGCGGTGCCCGTGCGGACACGGGCCCGCGCGGCGCCCGTGCGGCCGCCCGTGCGGCGCCCGCGCGGGTGCCCGCGCGGCGCCCGCGCGGGCCGCCCGTGCGCGCCCGCGCGGGGCCGCCCGCGCGGCACCGCGCCGCGCCCGCGCGGGGCGCCCGCGCGGCACCGCGCGGCGCCCGCGCGGGGCCGCCCGTGCGGCACCCTGCGCGGGTGCCCGCGCGGCGCCCGCGCGGGTCCGCCCGCGCGGCGCCCCGCGCGGGTGCCCGCGCGGCTCCCGCGCGGGTGCCCGCGCGGCTCCCGCGCGGGTCCGCCCGCGCGGCGCCCCGCGGGTGCCCGCGCGGCGCCCGCGCGGCGCCCGCGCGGGCCGCCCGCGCGGCGCCCGCGCGGGCCGCCCGCGCGGCGCCCGCGCGGCGCCCGCGCGGGGCCGCCCGCGCGGCGCCCCGCGCGGGTGCCCGCGCGGCGCTCCGAGCGGGGCCGCCCGCGCGGGCCGCCCGCGCGGCGCCCCGCGCGGGTGCCCGCGCGGCCCCGCGGGGCCGCCCGCGCGGTGCCCCGCGCGGTGCCCGCGCGGCGCCCGCGCGGCACCCCGCGCGGCGCCCCGCGCGGCGCCTGCGCAGGGCCGCCCGCGCGGCGCCCGCGCGGTGTCCGCGCGGCGCCCGCGCGGGTGCGACCCGCGCGGCGCCGTCGCCGCTTGCGGCGGCGTCCGGTCGTCCGCGATCGTTTTCCCCCTCCCCGCGCGATGCCCTAGCGACACCGCGCGTCTCCGCCGTCCGTTCCGTCCGTCTAGCACAATTACGACGACGGCGACGGGGACGGCGGAGAAACTCCAGAAATTGACGAAAAGGCGACAGGAAAAATCCGGAAAAATTACTAAAAAAATATTCTACTAACCGGAGATCGTCGGGAAGGTGTCCGGTCGTGTTTCTTGCCTTCGGGTCGGCGTTTGGGGCGATTGGCTCCTTCTCTTTTCCTTCTCCTTCCTCCGGTTAGGGTTCCGTTCTCTCTTTTCTTTCCTTTTCCTCACCGGTTGGGGTTTCGGTACGCACGAAAGAGGAGGGTTTGAGGAGGCGGTATTTTAAAAATAGGGTTTCGTTCGGTAAACGGGGGAATAAATACATCTCCCTATCTATTTATCCTTTTATCCAATTTCACGCATACGCACCGTCAAAATCCTTTCGGATATTTTGACTCCGATTAATTAATTTATTAATTAATTAATCCTTACCGATAACCCTATTACTTAATTATTTAATTAATATCCGCTTTATCTTACACGTGCGTAACTAGGAAAACCCAAAACATCCCGTTTCTATTTCTCAAATAAATATCTGACTTACGAGATAAAATCTTCACCCTTTTAAATCCTGACCACCGATTATTTAATCACCTTCATTAAATAATCATGGGGGATAAATTCCCACTTGGATTTAAATCATCGGTTATTTAAATTTCCAATTTTCAAATCCCGGTCACCGATTATTTAATCCCCTTCATTAAATAATCTTGGAAAGATAAATTTCCAAATTTAAGTATCTGGATTTTATCTCTTATCCAATCCGCGAGATAAAATCCCCCCTTTTATTCGTACGTAGGAGGATTTAAATTTCCGTCACCGGATAATTGATTAATTAATTAATTAATTATCCCCTACGAGATAACCCACCTTATCTCTAACGGGTGCAAGATATTTTGCACGGTTTCCGATGCGTGACTAATTACCGCATCGCTAAGGATCCCGTTCCGGGAGATCCCGACATCGGATTTCGAATCCGATCGCACCGTCGGTCATCGTTTTTCGCGCTCTATCGCAGAAAAATACACACACCTTGTCCCGGCCGACTTTTGAAAATTAAATAATTTTATTTCGCTTAAGGCTTAAGCGATTACATGTGAGTTCAAAAATACCCCTAAGGGTCGGGTCACTACACCACTCACACTTTATAAAAAGTTTCGTCCCGAAACTTAAACTCAAACCTCACTAAACAACTCGGGAAAACATTCCCTCATTTTCGATTCCAGTTCCCACGTCGCCTCGCGCTCTTCGTGGTTGCTCCACTGGACCTTCACATAGGGGATCGTTCGGTTGCGCAACTTCTTGTCCTCTCTTGCCAAAATCCGCACCGGCGTCTCCTCGACGCTCAAATCCTCTCGCAACTCGATGGTGGAGGCATCCAAGGCATGAGAGGGGTCTGCCAGGTACTTCCGGAGCATTGAAACATGGAACACGTTGTGGACTCGTTCGAGGTTCGGTGGCAGGGCTAACCGGTACGCCACCGGTCCTACGCGCTCCAGGATTTCGAACGGTCCCACGTACCTCGGGCTTAGCTTTCCCTTTATGCCGAAACGTCGGTTTCCCTTGGAGGGTGAAACCCGGAGCAGCACATGCTCGCCCACCATGAACTCTAAGTCTCGGCGTCTGTTGTCCGCGTAGCTTTTCTGTCTGCTCTGGGCGGTCAGTAGCCTTTGTTTAATCAATCGCACCTTTGCTTCGGTCTCCTCCACCAAATCTGGGCCCAGAAACTTTCGCTCACCTAAGTCGTCCCAGCATATTGGAGACCGACAGCGGCGCCCGTACAGGGCCTCGTACGGCGCCATCTGAATACTGGCCTGGTAACTGTTATTGTAGGCAAATTCCACCAGGGGCAAACACCGTGCCCACCCTTCGCCCAAGTCCAGAACGCATGCTCGAAGCATGTCCTCCACGATCTGTATCACCCGCTCTGATTGCCCATCGGTTTGCGGATGAAAAGCTGTGCTGAAGTGCAACTTGGTCCCCATCGCTTGTTGCAGGCTTCGCCAAAAGTTCGACACAAAACGTGTGTCTCTGTCCGACGTGATGGATGTCGGTACACCGTGCAACCTTACTATCTCATCGATGTATGTTTGTGCCAGTCGTTCCCGAGTCCACGTCGTGTGTATGGGCAAAAAGTGGGCCGATTTCGTCAAACGGTCCACGATCACCCATATCGCATCGTGTCCCTGTGGCGATCTCGGGAATCCGGTCACAAAATCCATGGTAATCATGTCCCACTTCCACTCGGGCACCGGTAAAGGTTGCAATTTTCCTGCCGGGCGCTGATGCTCGGCCTTCACCTGTTGGCACACCAGGCAGTGTGCCACAAATCGCGTCACGTCTCCCTTCATTTTGGGCCACCAGAAGGTTTGCTTGACGTCCTTGTACATCTTCGTTCCCCCGGGATGCGCTGCATATGGGGCAGTATGCGCCTCCCGCAGGATCTCCTCCTTGAGCTCCGGTAGATCCGGCACGCAGATTCGTCCCCGAAATCGTATCGTGCCGTCGGAGTCTACCATGAAATCGCTCTCCTTGTCGGCGGTTATTCTACTCCGCACCAGCTGGAGCTGAGTATCAGTCGATTGGCCTTCGAGAATCCTGTCCAGCAGAGTAGGTCTGACCACCAGTGTCAGAAGTTGTGCGACTGTCCCTGCCGGTACTACCTCTAGTCTCAATCGCGAAAATTCCGCAATCAGACTATCCTGCTGTGTAATGGCGCTTACATCCGCCTCCACGGCCTGTCCTTTGCGACTCAGGGCGTCGGCCACCACGTTGGCCTTTCCCGGGTGATAGTGGATCGTTAGATCGTAATCCTTTAATAGCTCAAGCCACCGCCTTTGTCGCAGATTTAGCTCCCTTTGGGTGAAAAGGTACTTGAGACTCTTATGATCTGAGTACACATTGCAGTGTGCCCCATACAGGTAGTGTCTCCAAAGCTTGAGGACAAACACCACCGCTGCGAGTTCCAAATCGTGCACGGGGTAATTCCGCTCGTACTCCTTGAGCTGCCTTGATGCATAGGCTATGACCTTTCCCCGTTGCATGAGTACTCCACCCAATCCATTTCGCGACGCATCGCAATATACTTCGTAATCCTCCCCTGGCTCTGGCAGGGCGAGAATCGGGGCTCGCGTCAACCTATCCTTAAGCTCCTCGAAGCTTCTCTGGCACTTATCCGTCCAGATGAACTTTTCCCCCTTTCTTGTCAAACGGGTTAGGGGGTGGCTATCTTGGAGAAGCCCTCCACGAAGCGCCGGTAATACCCGGCTAATCCCAGGAAGCTTCGAATTTCCGTCACCGTGGTCGGTCGGGGCCAGTCCGTCACCGAATCTATCTTCTTCGGATCCACCGCGACTCCAGCCGCCGAGATTACGTGCCCCAAGAAACCGACCTCTCGGAGCCAAAACTCACACTTTTTGAGTTTGGCGTAAGTTTCAACGCGACGCTAGGACGGGCAGTTATCGTTGACTAATTGAATAACTCAATTTCCCGACCAACGAGAGTCCACGGGACTCTAACAAGATGTCCAGTGGGTGTGAAAATGCTATTTACAGAGAGCTAGTATGTCCATTTTGCGTTTTGGTCCCTAACATTTCTTAATTTGCATAATATCCTTTAGTAATTTACTGTTTTAGTTCGTTCTTACAATCCGGGGGTCCAACGACGACGCCGTAAGTTCCAGCGCGTCACATTTGATGCGACAGACCCCGTGCTCACAACTTTGGGTCAACGCGAAACCCGAGAGCAAAGTTAGCTCTTTAACTCACTATGTTGAATGCACTGTTTTGCCCCGTTCTTGCAATCCAGGACTCCGACGACGACGCCGTAAATTTCAGCGGGTTCGTTACGTCGAGACGGAGCCCGTGCTCACAGGGTTGGGCTGGCACGAGGCCCAAATTAAAAGTTGGCCCATGTTCCTTTAGAGTCCAAAATACCACTTTGATAAAACTTAAAATGTACATGGTTTTAATGTGATCTAGCTTGAGCATGGGGTTCAATATTAACAGAGGGGTGGTGTGCTCACCTTGCGCGCGTCGGAGGTCGGCCGGAAAGATGGCCGGAGCAAGGCTTCAACTCGGGCTAGGGTTGGTGCACTTGGAGCAGCAGTGGCTCAGACCTGAAACCAAGGTGAGCACAGGTTAGTACAGGGTCCCAGAAGCTTGCGGATCTATGCTGGGTCGGCCCCCGGCGGCCGGAGACGGCGGCGGCCGGAGGTGAGCCCAAAGTGGTGCTCTCGGGTGCAAGGTTGGAGAGCCATCACAGAGGGGGTCCTAGGCCAAAACTAAAATGATAGGAAGCCTAGAAATGTCGTTTAGGTCTTACCTGTCAAGATGCCCGGAGCCCAGACCGCCGGGGATCGCCGGAGTCCAACCCGAGCTATTTTCGGGTGCAACTACAGAGAGAGGAATGACCACGTTAAGAGACACAAGCAACTTGATGGGAGGACTCAGAGGATCGAGATAAGCCTACCTGGGGGTTCCCGGCGACCGAGGAGCGCCGGCGAGGCGGTGCCGGAAAAGCTCGGTCAAGCTCGGAGGAGCTTTAATGGCGGATTCCGGCCAGCTGGGTTTCGGCCGGTGGGACTTGGACCAAAAGGTTCCTCTCGATGCAAGGAGTCTTCTGGTGGTGGTGGCCGGCGACGGGAGGCAGCGGTGGCGCCGGACGGCGGCAGTCGGCCAAGATGCTAAAACGACGGTTTCTAGGGCACCCTCGCGCGGACCCGATCTTGATCAGGTCACCCTCCAACTTCGTGGACGTGCCACAGTCGACGAGAGGAGGCGATCCAACGGTGCTGATCGCACGGTTGACGGCCGGATGACGGCGGCGCAAGAGCTTGGTCCAAAAACGATAATCCGGCGGGATTTGGCCCCCGCCGGCGATCGGGTCGGCGGCGCCGGGTCAGCCTGCACCCGGATGATGGCCTCGATGTCAGGAGCAATCTGGTCGTGCCCAAAAACCCGAATACACAAGAAAATTGCAAGACTCACCTTTGCCGGAAAGTTGAGAGAAGGAGGATGTCCCCCACGGCGGCGCGCGGCGGCGGCGGCCTCGGGTTCACCTCCACTCGGCCTCTGCTACGTCGATGGTCACTCTAGAGCAAGCTGGGACCATCAAAAACTCCTACGTGGATCACCTCTTCTCCAACCCGAGAGGAGGAGATATTTTGCTCTCTTCTTCTCCGGCGGCTGGGGAGGCGGCGGCCGGTGCGGCTGGGTCCGAGGAGAGCGGCACGGGAGAGGGGTCTGTTGAGGGCTGCGGCTGGAGGGGAAGCTACGAGGGTTTAGGGTTCAAAGAAACCCTAACCCCTAAAGCACTATATATATATCCACATGCACAATTGCAAGTTAGTCCTCCTAGCTTCAAGATTTCAACCCCAGTCCCTTTCAGCATGCTTATCTCGCAATTAAGTCCCTCTCCAATGCAGGGCACGCTTTTCGAGGCAACATATATGGGGTTTTAAGTGCAAAAATCACCCTTTTTGCTGCATTTCACGCTTTTCGAGAAGATCCGAGCGTCAGATCGAAAAACGGACTTCGTCAGGACGTCCGGCTCGACGAGACCTATCAGGTAGCGATTTTTGTTTTTCGAGTAAATACCCGGATAAAATTCCGTTCCATAAAAACTGTCTAATTTTACAGTTTTCGCGCTTTTCGAGATTCCAGAGTCGTCAAACAGAATTTTCGACTGCGCCATTGCGTTCAGAACATCGAAAATAGCTAGAATTGACTACTCGAATCACTATATTAGGAGTCCAGATAGTAAATTGGCCAACGTTGGCGCAAAGGGAACTCGAAAATAGGGTTTACTGTTCACTTGTACCCGCGACTTAAGTCGCGGGTCCCGCCGGCTTCAACGCTGATTTCTGAAAGATCCGACCGTCAGATCTGAACAAGCTTAATATAGTTTTTACTCAGTTCGACGAGACGGTCGCTCTCGCGGTCTCGGATCTTCGAGATCAGGCTCGGATTAAAAAGTAATATTTCTGGCCCTATTTCTGTGCAATTTACACTGCAGAAAAGGGGCACTTAGGCTACTTGTGCTTTTCATGCTCCATAATTCATCTGGACTTCAATCATTTTCATTAATTATTTATTTTCAAAATTCAAGTTCTTACATCTCTCCCACCAAAAAGAAAGTTTCGTCCCTGAAACTTAATACAACTTAGAGTCAAATACATGGGGAAAGCGCTCCAACATGGCTGATTCGCGCTCCCACGTGGCTTCACGCTCCTCATGGTTCTCTTATTGTACTTTGACGTAGGGGATCGATCTGTTCCTCAGCTTCTTCTCATCTCGAGCCAGGATTTTCAGTGGTGTCTCAGTAAGGATGTCCTTAATTTACCGTTATCTGGAACACACCAACGGCTCCTGAATCGGATAGAGCCATCGGCATGCAGCTGGTAATTCGTCAGTCTGTCCCAGTGGTATCAGTTCACGAATCTTATGGGAGGAGGGGTCCGACTGCTGTCCCTCCTTTATGCGATCAAGCAGGGTAGACTGCACTACCCTCGCTAAAAGTCGAGCGGTAGACCTCGAAGGAACGATCTCCGAGTCTAGACGCTGGAACTCAAAAATCAAGCGATCCTGATCAGTGATCATTAGCAGCTCTGGAGACACGTGCTTTCGGCTCAACGCATCCGCTACCACATTGGCCCGATAACTTGTCCGTTGACCGAACATACACGGTCCCTAATGTCAATGCACCTTGTACTGTGTGGTTTGCGATAACACTAGGGTTCACAATTCTGTTTCATCCAAACTGCTAAAAATTCCGGTTCATTTACTGTTCATTTGTACTACCACTTATTTCTATTATCGAATCAGTTGCAAGATCTGGCGAGATCAACGTGGCTAGTGGCTGCAAGCTAGAACGAATGTCTACATTAATGACAAATATAATTTGTCCACTGTGTACACGACTATCTGAGACCTACCTAAGGTCCAATATGGTCTGGGACATCAATACTGAAGTTACAACATCGTTGTCCAAAGACATCCTTGGAAACTAAATTTAAGTAAGCAGACAAATAGACCCAATCATGATATTCCCCTTTACAGGGTGGGGTATTTCCTCAACTCTTTCGACAGTACGTTGTCTGCAGCCAACGTGCTTATCAAAAGAAAAGTGAAATACCAAAATCTGTCGCCAACCTCAAGTTGGGGACACGACTCTTACCGGAATCCAACATAAGGTATGACTCATACCTCACGACACAAATCTCTACGCCGATACTATAAACCTATATCAACTATCTCCACCATCTCGTGGTTATGAGTGCAATTTTGGCTACTCACAGGAATCTAGAACCATATTCCATTGTTCTCCATTACCTTAAACACATCACAACTTGCTAACACAGCACTAGCGACGCCAATCGTAGCTCAAATATCGTCAGGAACGATCATGACTCCAAACCAATTCACCCACAAGTTGCGAATCAACTACAAATCGGATTCTTTTAGGATGAAAGTCAAATTCCTCAAGCTATCATCATCTCTATCAAAGTAATCGTGAATCCCAAATTATTTTACACTGATCAGGGTTGGGACACGATTCAATAAGGTCTCATATTTGCTGAGTGTCGTCAGAATCCTTCCATCCAAAGTAACAAGATTGCTAACCTCATAAGCATCCCAATAGCTATAGTCGAGGAATCTCCAGTAATAGCAGCCACAACCGCTGCTAACACTGCACCCACTATGACCACTAAGCCCAGAGCGCGTGCGAACACCGCTCCTAGTCACAACAACAAGTTAGGAAAACGTCTCATAAGTGTGAAAATACACCTGAGCCACTAACGATCAGACAAAAACCCTGCGCTCTCACGACATAAGTCATCCTAGGGTTCATCCTAACCAGTTCCTAATCAACTTTTCTAGGTACCGTGTACCTATTTCTCTGATACCATCTAATCTGTCACGCCCCGAGTTTAAAAATCAGGTCTAAATTTTTTTTTTTTTTTTGATTAAATCAGAGTTTGCAAAACAGACGTAACAGATCGCCACACATATAGGAAACTCTCTATTCCGCGAACAGAGACTCCCCTATATATGCACGGCTAGGCTAGTAATCAGCAACAGATATCTCAGTACAACTACTAATCTAGTCAACGGAAATAATTCAAAATCAGTTATTACATCAATATTTTAAATGTCTAAATCAAATAGAACTGGAATGTAATGCGGAAATAAAAGTCTGCATAAATCATCTCTGTCTAGAATCATGGGGACAGCTCTATCGTGACAGGCTCACTGGATCGTCCCGCTATCTCCCCACCCGACGGACCTGGAAAATGGTCACCCAGGGGGTGTGAGATACACTGTACATGTATCCCAGTGGGCACGACGAGCCGAGGATCAGCTAATCGTACCTACTGGGTACTAAAATCTGCGGATAGTAAGAGTCAATAGGAAAAGCTGGAAAGCATAGAGGTCTACTACTAATCAAAATAAGAACTGTAGGTAAGTATACTGGAAATCAATCATCAAACTGTAGATCATACATGCTGAAAATAAAAGGCAACTGAAAGGTATACTAGAACATGGAAATATAGAATCTATGCATCAATCACAAGAATACCAAGTACCCAAACAATGCCAATATTGGTCACGGGGACCTCAGGCTCACATCACTATCTGCACCTATCCCACTGACATAACCCCGCACTCATAAGTGCTATCTGGGGCTCACGGGTCCTTCCTCCAGACCACTTTACCGGTAAAGAACAATAGCCACGGGGAGCGACCCCGGCAATGTTCGTGAAGTACAGCGATGCGTGGCAGGTCGTACTAATCAATCTCACGGTCTAGTGACCGAGTAGTCGGCAACATACCGAGATCCCAATAGGGAATAATCTGTCTATCTCTATCAATCGGAATCAATCAATCGTGCATATGAACAATATATCAAATACATCTCAGTGACAGGAAACAGTAGGTATCAGCTAATCATGCAAATCTATATATCAATCAATCAGGATCAATCAATCATGCATATCGAGTAGTATCTATCAATCAGGAATATAAAAGAGGATAAACAGGTATATATCATGTGTCTCAAGTAAATCAGGATCTATCGGAGATAATCATAGAGCATGCATATCAAAATCAGACTAATCGTGAACAGATAATCTCAAGCACAGGTCTAGTCAGGTCAATGTCAATCCGAGGGATCATGCTATGTCAAAAGAGATCAATATATGTCCGGCTGAGTCACATAGGTAAAATCAGCAGGAAAATCAAAAACAGGGGTCCGACAAACTAAGCAACCAGAGGGCCAAAAATCTGAGGCCCGGTTCGAAGATAACCCACCTGGACGACGGCAGATCCTCGAACTCCCGCGCAGCTACTGGGAGGCTGGTGCTGAACAACTGGGCCCTGTATCCGAAGATATGATCAATAATACTCACACAAACCCATCCCCGACGACATAACAACAACGCGACGCTAATACGGGCAGTTATCGTTGACTAATTGAATAACTCAATTTCCCGACCAACGAGAGTCCACGGGACTCTAACAAGATGTCCAGTGGGTGTGAAAATGCTATTTACAGAGAGCTAGTATGTCCATTTTGCGTTTTGGTCCCTAACATTTCTTAATTTGCATAATATCCTTTAGTAATTTACTGTTTTAGTTCGTTCTTACAATCCGGGGGTCCAACGACGACGCCGTAAGTTCCAGCGCGTCACATTTGATGCGACAGACCCCGTGCTCACAACTTTGGGTCAACGCGAAACCCGAGAGCAAAGTTAGCTCTTTAACTCACTATGTTGAATGCACTATTTTGCCCCGTTCTTGCAATCCAGGACTCCGACGACGACGCCGTAAATTTCAGCGGGTTCGTTACGTCGAGACGGAGCCCGTGCTCATAGGGTTGGGCTGGCACCAGGCCCAAATTAAAAGTTGGCCCATGTTCCTTTAGAGTCCAAAATACCACTTTGATAAAACTTAAAATGTACATGGTTTTAATGTGATCTAGCTTGAGCATGGGGTTCAATATTAACAGAGGGGTGGTGTGCTCACCTTGCGCGCGTCGGAGGTCGGCCGGAAAGATGGCCGGAGCAAGGCTTCAACTCGGGCTAGGGTTGGTGCACTTGGAGCAGCAGTGGCTCAGACCTGAAACCAAGGTGAGCACAGGTTAGTACAGGGTCCCAGAAGCTTGCGGATCCATGCTGGGTCGGCCCCCGGCGGCCGGAGACGGCGGCGGCCGGAGGTGAGCCCAAAGTGGTGCTCTCGGGTGCAAGGTTGGAGAGCCATCACAGAGGGGGTCCTAGGCCAAAACTAAAATGATAGGAAGCCTAGAAATGTCGTTTAGGTCTTACCTGTCAAGATGCCCGGAGCCCAGACCGCCGGGGATCGCCGGAGTCCAACCCGAGCTATTTTCGGGTGCAACTACAGAGAGAGGAATGCCCACGTTAAGAGACACATGCAACTTGATGGGAGGACTCAGAGGATCGAGATAAGCCTACCTGGGGGTTCCCGGCGACCGAGGAGCGCCGGCGAGGCGGTGCCGGAAAAGCTCGGTCAAGCTCGGAGGAGCTTTAATGGCGGATTCCGGCCGGCTGGGTTCCGGCCGGTGGGACTTGGACCAAAAGGTTCCTCTCGATGCAAGGAGTCTTCTGGTGGCGGTGGCCGGCGACGGGAGGCAGCGGCGGCGCCGGACGGCGGCAGTCGGCCAAGATGCTAAAACGACGGTTTCTAGGGCACCCTCGCGCGGACCCGATCTTGATCAGGTCACCCTCCAACTTCGTGGACGTGCCACAGTCGACGAGAGGAGGTGATCCAACGGTGCTGATCGCACGGTTGACGGCCGGATGACGGCGGCGCAAGAGCTTGGTCCAAAAACGATAATCCGGCGGGATTTGGCCCCCGCCGGCGATCGGGTCGGCGGCGCCGGGTCAGCCTGCACCCGGATGATGGCCTCGATGTCAGGAGCAATCTGGTCGTGCCCAAAAACCCGAATACACAAGAAAATTGCAAGACTCACCTTTGCCGGAAAGTTGAGAGAAGGAGGATGTCCCCCACGGCGGCGCGCGGCGGCGGCGGCCTCGGGTTCACCTCCACTCGGCCTTTGCTACGTCGATGGTCACTCTAGAGCAAGCTGGGACCATCAAAAACTCCTACGTGGATCACCTCTTCTCCAACCCGAGAGGAGGAGATATTTTGCTCTCTTCTTCTCCGGCGGCTGGGGAGGCGGCGGCCGGTGCGGCTGGGTCCGAGGAGAGCGGCACGGGAGAGGGGTCTGTTGAGGGCTGCGGCTGGAGGGGAAGCTACGAGGGTTTAGGGTTCAAAGAAACCCTAACCCCTAAAGCACTATATATATATCCACATGCACAATTGCAAGTTAGTCCTCCTAGCTTCAAGATTTCAACCCCAGTCCTTTTCAGCATGCTTATCTCGCAATTAAGTCCCTCTCCAATGCAGGGCACGCTTTTCGAGGCAACATATATAGGGTTTTAAGTGCAAAAATCACCCTTTTTGCTGCATTTCATGCTTTTTGAGAAGATCCGAGCGTCAGATCGAAAAACGGACTTCGTCAGGACGTCCGGCTCGACGAGACCTATCAGGTAGCAATTTTTGTTTTTCGAGTAAATACCCGGATAAAATTCCGTTCCATAAAAACTATCTAATTTTACAGTTTTCGCGCTTTTCGAGATTCCAGAGTCGTCAAACAGAATTTTTGACTGCGCCATTGCGTTCAGAACATCGAAAATAGCTAGAATTGACTACTCGAATCACTATATTAGGAGTCCAGATAGTAAATTGGCCAACGTTGGCGCAAAGGGAACTCGAAAATAGGGTTTACTGTTCACTTGTACCCGCGACTTAAGTCGCGGGTCCCGCCGGCTTCAACGCTGATTTCTGAAAGATCCGACCGTCAGATCTGAACAAGCTTAATATAGTTTTTACTCAGTTCGACGAGACGGTCGCTCTCGCGGTCTCGGATCTTCGAGATCAGGCTCGGATTAAAAAGTGATATTTCTGGCCCTATTTCTGTGCAATTTACACTGCAGAAAAGGGGCACTTAGGCTACTTGTGCTTTTCATGCTCCATAATTCATCTGGACTTCAATCATTTTCATTAATTATTTATTTTCAAAATTCAAGTTCTTACAGTTAATTAATTGTTATCTTTGGAACTTGACCTAGCACCCCGTCATATGCTACATGTTTAACCTGACTAGTAGAAAACTCCAACTTGGGCTAGGTTTATTTATGCTTTAGACATCCACACATTATACTCTATTTCTGGACATAATGTTATCCTCGCCCGGGTAGTGGGCCGAGTGGTCGAGATTCTTCTTAGTGTGGGATGCATGTTACACTCGTGCTTGGGAGCAGAGTGGAGTCTGGTAATTGTAGCTAGTCTTTTATCTGTGGCGGGAGCCGTTTGGGTGAACGGTAGTCCCGGAATGTCTTGTTCTTTATTTCATGTGTCACCACAGTGTTAATGGGTATACTAGTCTTAGCAGGACCTAGAATCCAGACTATTTTTGGACACATATACTTTCTGTAAACTAATGTTTTCCTTCCAAACTTCGACCGGGTCGCCGGAGCCTGTTCTTATTTGATTTGGGTGAAGGAAATAGCCCTTCGGGGTTTGGAAAATAAAACCTACTTGAACTTATTTTTATTAAAGAACTAAAATATATTAAATTGGGTTTCTCAGATTAAAATAGTTTTCAGTAATAACTGTCATCTTTTTAGTACAACTTCCTCACCTGAGAGAGTTTGGGTGATCTGGGTTCTAGGGCCGTTCTTTTTTCGGGACGAAAGCTACGGGGGCCGTGCTTGGAACCTGTTCTTGTTTGATAGGGTTGTAAGTGTTGTGCTCCCGGAACTTTCGGACCCTGGTTGGTGTCTTCCGCATGTTGTATCGAGGTTGTCGTGTTTCCGAACTGTAAGGGGGTCGGAAACTTCGATAGGCGGAGCCTGGAGTCTGTTCTTGTTTGATTGGGGTTCTAGGCGCCGACCTATCAGGGTTTCCGAACCCTTATGGGGTCGGTCCTTCTGTGTTATCGATGAGTTTGGTGTTCTGTTGTGGGAGCCGTCGGGTTGACGGTGGTCCCGGCTGTGAGTATTTCTAGCCAGTGAGTTGAGAGGTGATGTTAGTTACTGTCGATCTTGTTGATCGTGGATTTGGACTATAGCCTGTATGAGCCATATTGAGCTCGACATAGATGCGCGGATACTTTCCTCGGTGGGGTCGCGCCCCTCGAGTGCCACTCTGGAGTTGGGTCTGTTACTTTGCTATCGCGACTTGTCGACGCAGTCCCTTTGGCTGGGCCAGTTTTGGCAGCCACGGACGCCCTACGGTAGACCCGTCCCCTTGTGGATGTGCGGCAGTAGGTGGGCGCAGGTTTGACTGGACCCTATGTGGCAGTCAGTATAGATTGGGTGATTATATTTGAAATATAGTAAATGCATTATGTTTTCATATGTACCACTCATTGAGCATTTAGATAGAGCCATAGTAGCTGTAGAGTTATTTTCCAGCTTCTTTCCTTTCAGTACTGCATTTGTTACTTTATGCCTCTAGTAGACTTAGTGGGCAGACCGTCGGGATTGGTGGCGGTACCCACTGAGAACTACTGTGAGATGTAGTTCTCACACCCGCCGTGGTGATTTTTTCCCAGGGACCTACTTTCCAGTTGCTGATTCTTTTGTTGCTGATCGAGGCAAGGGAGTCGCGAGCTAGATCCCTACCCGTCATTGGAGAGTAGCAGTAGTGGTACCCCTTCATTTGGAGATCTATTAGTATAGTCACCAGTTGGTTTATTTGTTTTTACTTTTGAGAGACATTTGTATTGTGAGGATCTGACTTGTACTGAGAGCATGTACACTGATGTATTATTGGGTTTACCTCCCTGTTTAGTTTTGGTTATTGTATTCTGAGGATATTGTATTTGATCGTATTTGGGAGATGGACATTGTATCTTTATTCTCAGTTGTACAGTGATTGGATTTTAGTTTTACAGTAGTTTTCTTTATAGCTCTGAAATCTGTTTAGCTGTAGTACATTTTCTTGCAGGTTGAACGCTTCGCCTATGCAGGGTTTTGTATAGGCGGCGGATCTGTTGGCGAGCCCGGGTCGCAGTTTCGACCCCGGGGCGTGACACTATTGGTTTGAAGCAATGCAAGAAGAGCTCAATCAATTTGAAAGGAACAAAGTCTGGGAATTAACGAAGCCCCCGAAGCAACAAAATATCATCGGTACAAAATAAATTTTCAAGAACAAGAAAAATAAAGATGGTACCGTTGTTCGAAACAAAGCAAGGTTAGTTGCTCAGGGCTATTCACAAGTTGAAGGTATAGACTTTGATGAGACTTTTGTCCCGGTAGCCCGTCTCGAGTCTATTCGTATCCTATTTGCTATAGCTTGTCATTTTAAAATTAAACTTTTTCAAATGGATGCAAAGAACGTATTTTAAAATGATTTTCTAAATAAAGAAGTTTTTGTGGCTCAACCGAAAGGTTTCATTGATCATAAACTTTCAAACCATATTTATCGATTGAAAAATGCTCTTTACGGTCTAAAACAAGCACCGCGAGCATGGTACGAAAGATTGACAAAGCACCTTTTGGAAAAGGGCTATACTCGAGGGAGAGCCGATCGGACATTATTTGTGAAGCACTTTCAGGACAATTTCATTGTAGCACAAATATATGTGGATGACATCGTGTTTGGTGCTACAAGGAATAACGATGCTTCAAAATTCACCGAAACAATGAAAAGCGAATTTGAGATGTCTATGATGGGTGAGCTAACGTATTTTCTTGGATTGCAAGTTAAGCAAAGTGATGATGGCATTCATTTATGTCAATCCAAGTATGCAATGGAGTTGGTCAAGAAATTCGGATTGGAGGATTCTAAAGACTTTCCGACTGCTATTGGAACTAGCAATAAGGGATTAGGAAGTGAATCTCACGGAGAAAAAGTAGACGAGAAATTTTACCGAAGCATGATTGGAAGTCTACTTTACCTTACGGCTAGTCGCCCGGACATTGCCTTCAGTGTTGGAATTTGCGCGAGATATCAATCAGCACCGAAGGAAATTCACCTGAAAGCGGTGAAAAGGATAATCCGGTATGTCAAAGGTACGTTAAATTTCGGAATTTGGTATCCTATGGGCACATCTCTCGACATAATAGGATACTCGGATGCCGATTGGGCTGGATCAGTGGATGATCGAAAGAGTACGAGTGGTGCATGTTTTTACCTTGGCCATTGTCTTGTTGCATGGCATAGTAAAAAGCAAAACTGCATTGCTCTGTCGACTGCCGAGGCGAAATACATTTCAGCGGGAAGTTGTGCAACTCAATTGATCTGGATGAAGAGTGTATTGAGTGACTTCCGCATCTCGGCGACCTCGGTAACAATATTTTGTGACAACACTAGTTCCATTAACATTTCTAAAAACCTTGTGTTGCACTCAAGAACAAAACACATCGAAGCCTATACCTTCGTAACGGCTGAGTTTGCATCAAGGAGTTGACGTGGCATCGTGGATTCGATGTGTTGAAGGCGTTTCATGGATTCGAAATGTGTTGCTCGTGGATTCGAGTGGCGTTCGTGGATTCGGACGTGTGTATTGGACCTACAGTCGGTGAGCGCAAGATCCGGAGAAGTTGAAGGAGGGGTTGGAGTTCGTGGAGTCGGTAATCACCTTGTTATCTTTCAAATTCTTAGTGGATTGTTATTGCGTGTTGGTCCCGTGGTTTTTACTCCTGTGATGGAGTTTTCCACGTAAATCTCGGTGTGATATTTTTATTTTCCATATTTATTTTTAAATTGCACTGAGATTGGTATTTTGGATATTGCACATATTCACCCCCCCCTCTAGGTGTTTGATAGAACCTATTTAGATCCTTGGGGATCCATAAACCTACAATTGGTATCGGAGCGGGTTTTAGGTTTTTCTATCATGTCGGGTGAAGGTGGTAATATTAGTAGACCTCCTCTTTTCGATGGGACCGATTATGTCTATTGGAAAGTCCGGATGAGAGCTTTTCTCATCGCAATTGATGAGCGGGTATGGCAAACTGTTGGATTTGGTTGGGTGCATCCAATTGAGGAAGTAGGAAATACTACTACCCCAAAACCTCGTTCTAGATGGTCCAGAGAGGAGATCGAAAAATCTTCTTACAACGGGAAAGGTATGAACGCTTTATTTAATTCTCTTTCCTCAATCGAGTTTACACGTATTTCTGCGTGTGAAACTGCAAAGAAGATTTGGGATATTCTTCAAATTACACATAAGGGTAACAGTCTAGTAAAAATTCAAAAGCTCCAGATGCTTACAAGTCAATTTGACTCTATTCATATGAATGAGCATGAATTGTTTACTAATTATTATACCAGACTTCAAGATATAATCAATACATGTGCTAATTTAGGAGAAAAGATCCCGGAATCAAAAGTTGTAAGAAAGATTCTTCGGACTCTTCCGGAACGTTTTAGGGCCAAGGTTGCCGCCATTGAAACCGTCAATCATCCGGATGACATGAGAGTAGAGGAATTAGTAGGTGCTTTACAAACATATGAAATGACTTTTCCTACTAATCAATTTTCTTTCAGGTCTTCTTCTAAGTATGCAGAAATTGGATTCAAATCAACAAAGGAAGGAGATAGCGACTCAAACTCCGACGATGAAATTTCTTTTGCCGATTTTGAAGAACAACTCGCGCGGATCACGAAGAAATTTTGTCGGAATTTTTGGAAGAATCGAACCGATAGATCTTCATCCTCGAAACCGAAAAGTTCATCTAAAGGATCATCGGGTTCTAAATCCTCTAAACTCAAAATATTTGCAAAACCTTCTAAAGAAAAAGGAAAAGATGAATTCGAAGGGGAAATCCATTGCTACAGATGCAAAGGCTTCGGCCATATTTCAACGGATTGTCCTTCTAAGAAATCATATAAAAAGAAGGCTTTGCAAGCAACAACTTGTGACGATTCTACTTTCGATGAATCGACCTCAAGTAAAGAGGAAAAGGATAATGTTGTTGCTTTTCATACTTCTCTAGTTCCCTCCTCTAATGTTTGCTTGTCATCATTAATTACTGACTCTACTTCTTTGATTTTGCATGAATCATCTACCTCCGACGGAGAGTCGTCAATTGAGGGGGAGTCGGACGAAGAAGAACTCGTTGAGGCTTATCAACAACTTCTTAATGAATCAAAGAAGATGGCCAAGCACACTAAGAAGTTGAGAAAACAACGACTTGAGGTTGAAGACGAGAACCGTACTTTAAAGATCAAAATTCATGATCTCGAGGAGGAACGAGGACTTTTATTGAACAATAATAAACTCTTCTGAGAAAAGCTAAACCAATCGGAAACGATCATTAATTCTCATATGGACAAGATTGGTTTTCTAGAAAAACAGTTTGAGGAAATTCATGAAGCCAACCAAGGTTTGACCAAGCAAGTTCATCAACTCAAATCCGACATACAAACTGTTTCAACCGGTTCCGAAAAATTTGACGGTATGTCCGGATTAGGTCAAACGAGCAAAGTTGGTTTGGGATATAAACGGAAATAAACTGTGAAGGCTTCAAGTTCCACAATTAAGTTGAAAGGAAAAACATGCTACCAATGTGGAATTGAAGGACACATAATGAAGACGTGCCCGAAAATTAGAAAGATGAATTTATCGGCATCTTCATCTACGGAGCGGACTCTACGGATTCAAAAGACACATCAATTCAATAGAGTTCCCTCAATCCACCAAAGGTCCGAGCCATAACATCGGATATTCAAGAGGACACTTGCAACGTGGGAACCTAAGGTGGATCAACAGTCAAAGCTAACATCCCCCGGCCACAACGAATCAAGACAACCCGAAATCCAACGGTTTTGGATAAGGAAAGGTGATATCTTTCCTTGTCTTAAGTTTTAAATAGCTTTTGACTGTATGTAATGCTTTGATCGGTTTTCTTTTCATATTTATCTTGATCTTTGCATTACATGATTTCAATGCTTGTCGTTTTCATGTTTTGTTTTAAACAAAAGGGATTTAATGAACGATTGCGATTTGTTTTAGTGCATTGAATATAAAAAGGGTTTACTTTCATTCACTCCTAATTAATTTCATATTAATTGTCAACTTTACTTCATAATCATAATCTTTGAAGATATTTCATTATAGGAGTTTTTGATAGTTATATTCATCAAATTTTAGTAATCATGTGTAATCTTAAGGTGCTTAACCTATCTCGGTTGTGTGAATTCATTGTAATAAATATGAGACAACGAATAGACTAAAATTTGGGATTTAATTCTTTCACGTAAGAGATTGCATTCTTACAGGGGTAATTAAAAGAGTTGAAAATATGTGGAAAGAGTTACATCCGTAAAGGAGTGTGAAAGCTACCACCATATGTTGGAAAGAAATACCACATGTTTTTAGATGCGTGATAATATTTTTGGTAAAATCTTTAGATGAAACTTTCGGAGATTCATATTCAAATTTCCTATATTTTGAACAATCTCCTGGTTGGTATAAGGTGGGATAGTTGAAAGATGCTCAAAGAGCCACCCTCAGGTATTTTAGTGCTTATCTCAAATTTGAAAGGGTATTGATCAAATTGATGTCATTTGAAAATCTCTGTAAGTCATTTTTGATAATCCATTACATCTTGATAGATTTCGGATCTCTAGATTATTTTTGATGACTTGTGTTTGACGTATATAAAATGAAAAACGGTTATAATGTTTTATCTTTTTTTCCATGATTTAGAAGTAAATTTTTTTAATTTTTGTAAAATTAATTGGATTGAATGACATCTGTGTGATCTCGCAATTTTCAAGCACTTAAATTGATTTTCTTGATGGCACGTAAATCGATATTTAAAAGATTTTAAAATTTGGATTTGTTTCAAGAAATTTTTTGTTTTTAGCTCTGGGGTACCAGTACTCACATTTTGGTACCGAAACCAATTTTCCGAAATTGGTTTTCAATCCGGAACCCGAATTGGAATTTTTCGGATTTTTAATTGGGTACCGGTACGCGCCTTCGAGTACCGGTACGCAATCTGTGTTTTCATTATATACCGGAACCGAGGGTTTATTTTTCACTTCCTCTTTTGCAAAAACTCTCCCTTTCTCACTCTAAAAGATTTCCAAGGTATTTTTCTTCAAGATCTACGAGATTCTTACTGTGATTTGTAAGATTTTTCATCAATCATGCTTTTTATGTTTCAAAACCCTAGTTTTTACGTTTTGATGATTTATTTTGGGATTTTTTAGTTGATCTCTACTTCTTATGAAATCTCTTGCATATATCACCTTATTTTCTTGATTAGAGTATAAATGATTACTTTCTATGTGATTAGATTCATGGTTTCTTACATATATTGCTTGAATCTTTCATTTACATCATTTCTTTAGATCAAGAAAATTAGAAATTTAAGGCTTGCATGTAAACTGGTTTTGAATGTTAGATCTTCAAAGTTTACATGTTTAGAATGTTTGTTAAACATTTTTAAGCCTTTTATGATATTCATATTCGATCAAATCATAGTGCATTATGTTCTTTGCAGGATAATGGCATTCTCTTTGCTACTTGCACTTGTGGTTTTGATGGCCACCGGGAGTGGACGTGGAAAGAAGAAAGCTTCTAAACGATCACGTGATGAAGGCTCAACAAGCTCAGAATCAGAATCTTCATCGAAATATGAGGAAGAATCGGTGAAAGGAAAAGGAAAGGCACCGATGACTTCAAGGAAAAAGAAAGGTGCAGATTCTCCGCCACGAAGAAGTACCGGAGGACCGGTAATTCGTGAGCGCTCTCAATAAGAACGGCGATCAAAAATTGGTAAAGGTGAACAACACATTAGTTCAAAGCGCCGTGAAATATTTGAGAATAGAGCATGTATTGGAGAGCGACATGTCAACTTCAATGAGTTGTATCGAGAAGTTCCAGACTTTGCAAGGCTATTGGAATGGATTCCTATTGAGCCACTTGGTAGAGTTCCTGTTAGGATGAGTTTCTTTGTGGAGCTACTCAGGGAGTTTTACATGAGAGCAGTTATACTTCACGAGGATCCTGACACCGGGACTTTCATTTTTGAAACAACAGTTAGAGGTGTCAAGTTCGATATTACTCTTGTTGTAATTGGTGTAAATCTGGGATTGATTGTTGATACAACGGGTCTGCACTATACTCATGGCGACTTTCAGCATGAAACTCATTGGGATATCGTTGTAAATGCTATTTGCAAGTCTGGAACACATACAAACATGTTGTATGTTGAATCAAAAGATTTAAAACCGGAATACCACATTCTGTCTTTAATTATTTGTTACAACCTCTTGCCTACGTTGGGGACTAAAAGGATACGATGGGATCGTCTTCTTCTTCTTTATTTCCTTGGTCACCCAGAGAGTGCATATGGAATTAACGTCAATATTCCATTCCTTATTTGGCAACAAATGGTGCATGTGATTGAAGGATCAAATCGCCGCAAACTTCTTCCATACCCGATCTTGATCACTCGCATTTTGGAAGATCACGGAGTTGATATTTCTTGTGTCAAATATGACTATGGCTTGGGCTCTATTGATGGAATTACCTTGGCCAAGTCAATTAGCACTCTAAAGACCTTTGGGCATGTGAAAGGTTATGCAAGTGAAGCGACTCCAACTGCACCGGCTCGTCAAGTGGAACATCAAGACTCTTCTGGATCAGATGAGGTAGTGACACTACAATCATTGCATTGGGATGTACGCTCACTGCAGAAAAGAATGGAACAAGGGTTTAAGAAGCTTGAGGACGGATTGAAGAAAATTTTTGATATCCTCGGCTGCAAGCATGATGATGTAGTTCCTGGAGCGACCGGGCCAAGTACTTCACATGGACCTACTTCACATGATGACGATGATGATGAGTGACGGCCATGAAGATGAGTGACTTTTTACTTTTCTTGTTCTTGCTTTTCATTTTCGTTTAGTTTGTTGTTGAACAAGAACTTTTATGGTCATGTAACTATGAACTGATGCTCTTAGTACTTTCTTTTTGTCTAGTATTTTCACTGTTTGACAATTTGTGACAAAAAGGAGAAATGAGAAATGACGGAGATGAGATGTTTCGAGATAGGGGGAGATGACGAAAAAGGAGCTGAAAATCAAAAAGAACCAAAAGGACGAATCAAATGTAGGACTTACATTTAACGACTGACGTTTGATTTTGTTTGGAGTTTTGTTTTGCAGGATTTACATCACTTTAAGACTCCAAGTCCTAAGTCATAGAGTTTGTTCTAGGATTGGTTCAAATGTATTTTTGTTTATTGGATCTTTCACGCAAAGAAAGTCAATGTTTTGGTGATGACATTGAGTTTCGATTTTTTGGTTTAAAATGAGTGTTTTGAGCATTTTATATATTTTTGGGTTTTGTCACGAAATTGCCAAAGGGAGAGATTGTTACGATTTTTTATGTTGGCATATTTCGTGATTTGAGTCGGAGTCTTGAAGTGATCAAATTATCAAATCAGCAGTCGAAGACTCAGAGAAGATTCAACATGAGCTCAAGTTGACACTCAGGTATGATTAAAGTAATCATGGTGATTTAAGTATATTTACAATCTTTGAAATCATGATTTTATTGAAACCCAGTGTGACACCCCCGGAATTTGGATTAGTCCTCTATATAAATGATATAATAGGACTAAATCTCTAACTCGGCTATAGCATTTTGGATGGTAGCAAGATCCAAGAGGAACATGAGAGTTAAGCATGCTAGAGCTAGAGTAGTTCTAGGATGGGTGACCCCCTAGGAAGTGGGGCGTCACAGTTGGTATCAGAGCCATTCACCAGCCGGAAATGTGAGATGAGTCTCGGCTGAGCCAGGGTTATATAGCGGGTAGAGCGAGGCTCCCCGGCTAATGACCGTTGTGAGTGGAGTGCAGCTCCTCACAAGGTCGGCTAAGGCTAGCGAGACGAGTCTCACATCGCCTGGTGCTTGTGAGTGTGCTTGAGCCTGACGTGGACGTCAGGGCTTAAAGGGGGGAAGAATGTGACACCCCCGGAATTTGGATTAGTCCTCTATATAAATGATATAATAGGACTAAATCTCTAACCGGCTATAGCATTTTGGATGGTAGCAAGATCCAAGAGGAACATGAGAGTTAAGCATGCTAGAGCTAGAGTAGTTCTAGGATGGGTGACCCCCTGGGAAGTGGGGCGTCACACCCAGTTTAGTAGAGGTTTTGGGAACTTGGATTTTAACTCAAAACTTATTTTAAGTTTGGATTCCGGTACATGGTTGCTTTGTTAAACTTATCTTTGAAAATTCAGTATTTTACATTGAGTACCGGAACCCCACTTTGAGTTCCTCAAAACCCGACACAAGATTTTCTGGAATTTACATTAAGTACCGGAACCCAACTTTGAGTACCGGAACGCAATAAGAAAATCTGTCTATTGCGTCATTAAGTACCGGAACCAGTCATTTAGTACCGGTACGCAATGTTAAGAATGCTAAACCGACTTTGATTGATTTCAAAAGGTTATAAATAGATACTTAGGGTTTCTCAATAACGATCGACCAATTCAGAAACACTTGAGAGCAACCCTAGAGGCTAGGTTTATATCGTTCTTCTTTGTAGCCTCTTTTAGGTCAATTCGACGGTTCTTGGAAGATATGCTTTTTGTCGAATTGATCTAATCTTTGCTTAGAGAGTTCTTCCATGGTTCTCTAATGATATTCTAAGCAAATGATCACCATCGAAGCCTATACCTTCGTAACGGCTGAGTTTGCGTCAAGGAGTTGACGTGGCATCGTGGATTCGATGTGTTGAAGGTGTTTCGTGGATTCGAAACGTGTTGCTCGTGGATTCGAGTGGCGTTCGTGGATTCGGACGTGTGTATTGGACCTGCAGTCGGTGAGCGCAAGATCCGGAGAAGTTGAAGGAGGGGTTGAAGTTCGTGGAGTCGGTAATCACCTTGTTATCTTTCAAATTCTTAGTGGATTGTTATTGCGTGTTGGTCCCATAGTTTTTACTCCTGTGATGGAGTTTTTCATGTAAATCTCGGTGTGCTGTTTTTATTTTCCGCATTTATTTTTAAATTGCACTGAGATTGGTATTTTGGATATTGCACCTATTCACCCCCCTCTAGGTGTTTGATAGAACCTATTTAGATCCTTGGGGATCCATAAACCTACACGAGGTGCTCAAGACAATACACTATCTCAATGACTGCCTCATAGGGTCCAGTCAAGTCTGCGCCGACCTACTACCACCATCCACACCGGGCAGGATTTACGTAGGGCGTCCACTTGGACTGCATCGACGTCACACGAGAACATATAACATGCCTAGCTCCGGAGTGACACTCGATGGGAGCGACCCCACGAGGAAAATCAGCGTATCACAGTCGAGCTCAATACGGCTCATGCAGTCTATAGTCCACTATCAGGATCAACCAGATCCACTCTCGGCTCAAAACAAGCTCATAGTATAAAGAGATCGGCACAACAACGACTCTCGATCTAGAGCAAACCAGACGACAACAACGAAGGATTCGAAAATTCTGAAAGACTAGTGCCTACAACCCCAATCAAACAAGAACAGGTTCCAAGCACAACCTCCCGTAGCTCTCGACCCCTCCAAATGTACACAAAACAGTCGATAACAATGCAGGATCCGAAAATTCTAAAAGACTGGTGCCTACAACCCTAATCAAACAAAAACAGGTTCCAGGCACAGCCTCCCATAGTTCTCGACCCAAATATGAGAGCGGCCCTTGGAACCCAGATCACTCGAACCCTCTTCAAGTGAGGAGGTTTATATAAAAAAATGGCATTTATTTCTAAAAACTATTTTCACTCCAACCCTCTTCGGGTGAGGATAAAAGATAGCTATTTTTTTAGAAAATCATCTTGATTTGAGAAAACCTCTTTTAATAAATTTTAGTTCTTAAGAAATCAGTTAAAATGAGTTTTATTTTTCCAACCCCGAAAGGCTAGTGCCTTTACCTTAATCAAACAAGAACAGATTCCGACAACCCTTCGAAATTTGGAGGGAAAATATTAGTTTACCGAAATCATGTGTGTCCAAAAACATTCTAGGTTCAAGGTCCTGCTTCTCTCAACAACTAACAAAACGGTCGAAAGACACTCAATGACCTGGGACCACTGTGTCACACCCTTGGGGTCGAAACTACGACCCGGGCTCGACAACAGATCCTCCGCCTATACAAAAACCCCGCATAGGCGAAGCGTCCAATCTGCAAGAAAAGGTGCTACATCTAAAAGATATCAGAGCTATAAATAAAAATCTGCTGTAAAACTAAAACCAACCACTGTACAACTGGAAAATAATAATAACAATATCCATCTCCCAAAAAGATAATCATACAATATCCTCAAATACAAAACCCAGAACTCAACAGGGAGGTATCTCAATAAAACATCAGTGTACAGGCTCTCAATGCATATCATATCCTCACTACATCAGTCTCTTAAAGAGAAAATAAAATAACTAATCTACTGAAGATCTCCTCTGAAGGGGTACCGCTACTCTCCAACGACGGGTAGGGATCTAGCTCGCGACTCCCTCGCCTCGATCAATAACCGCAGAATCAGCAACACCCGCTAAGACTCTACAAAACAAATAAGAAAAAAGAAAGGGAGGGGGAAAACCACTAATGGGTGTGAGAACTACACCAAAAAGGGAGTTTTCAGTGGGTACCGCCACCAGGCCCGACAATCTGCCCACTAAGTCCACTAGAGGCATAAGATAACCAATGCAGTAAAACCTGAACAAGAAAGCTGGAGACACTCAACAGCTACCATTGTCACGCCCCGGGGGTAACCAGAACCCGGGCCCACCAACAGATCCGCCGTGTACACAGAATTTTCCATGTACACGAAGCGCTGGTAACCTGCTCAGATAGATAATACACAATAGAAGAGCATAACAGAGCTGAACTAATAGAACTAACAGTAATCTCAGACTGAAATAAACTGTAAACTGAAATAAAAGTACAATATACTCCCAGCTCACCATAACTAATACAACCAGCTGGCCACAGCCAGACCCAAAAGTAAACTACAATGTCTGAGATACAAAAGGGGAGTACAGTAATAGTCTAGCTAAACTCTCGCTCGGGGTAGACGATCTAGCTAGTCGGCGATCCTCTTACCTCGATCTGCCGCTGAAGGCCCAGCAGCTCCCACAGTCGACTCTGCAAAACAAAGGGGAAAAAGAACAAGAAACAACAATGGGGGTGAGAACTACTAGATAAACCAGTAGCCTCCCCTAGTGGGTAAAACCTCTGATGCTGACGCACCCACTAGGAATAAAGAGGCAAAAAGGAAAGAACAGTGGTATGCAATAAAGACTGCTGAAAAGAAACTACCACTACTATGCCTCTAAATGCAGTGCCAAAAGATGACTGTATAGATGCAACTATAAAGCTGACTGCCCAAAGAAAACCCAATCAGTGGGCCAGGAAATACTGGCACTGCCTGCTCTGTCATCACTCACAACTCACCAACTGACCGGCACCCATCACGGTCTAAAAGCCTACTCCGGAGTGGCACTCGAGGGGAGCGACCCACACGAGTAAAGTATCTCTGTATCAATCATCTCTGTAACCGATGTCTCACAATAGCAGGACTGGATCATGACCATGATCAAAGTGGGAATACTCCATCCACTAATGCAACCCCGATCCCCAATCTGGTGTGATAATAACACCCGGTCAACCGCCCAAAATCCGCGGTTACCGCTGAACCCATAGACCCCAATCTGATAAGGTAAAAACATCTGGTCAACCGCCTAACATCCGCGGTTGCCACTATGCCCCACAATCCCCTAAGACATGTCCAAACTGTCCCAAGCAATACTATCTCCAAAATCCCGATCAGACTCGAGCATCATGCATCGATAGAGAAGAATAACAATAACAGATGTTTTCTCCTAAGTCAAATCCCATAATATCGTGCTGCAATAAAATAGTGGCTTAACTAGTTGTCCAATGAGCATGCAAGTGTTCTCTTTTAAAAACATTTAGAAAGGACTAAGTTTCATGTGAAGAATACTTTTAGAATTATTTTAATATTGTTGGGTTACTAAATTGCATGCGGTTCACGATATAGCAATTGTCCAATTTCCTTGTCCCAGATTTATCACATAGAAGCTACTAAATTAATTTAGGGGCCAAATGCAATAGGTTCATATACACAAGTTATCTATCACATGTATAATTGGGAACTCTTTTATTCCTAGTGTGCAAATCAACAAAGAGGGATACGCAACCACCCACCTCGAAAAGCGTGTACAATGCACCCAGAAAATACCCGCTGTCCTCTAAACACACCGTCAGCTGCAACAATGTCCTACAACATCACACAAGTGTACACGGTGTAAATATAACAATTTCCAAACACACATTTGCTGTTTTAAAATCAGCACGCAAAACGAGGAATTTTCACCTCTGTCCCGAGCTCCTAAAATCCCAGAAAAATCACGGTTGCGTTCCTCGCGAAAAATCACCCAAAATCGACTCTTGAATCACCCCGATCCGATATTCCTACGCGGAGAAATAATTCGTCGAAGTTGCCGCTGTCCAAAAATCCAAACAGCAAAAAGGGGTGTCAAATCACCTCGGGAATCGTGCCAAGAAATCGGAATCCGGAGAAACCATCAACACGGAAAACGAAGCCCTACCTCTTAGGAACACACTGGCGAAGAAATCGTCGGAATCGGACTTCTGTACTGCGCAGGGGACTCCTCGGACTGAAATGCGACGATAACGGGCCGAAATGGGGGAAAACCGAGGCACACTGTAAAATCCGGAACGCCGCTGTCGATCTTCCCGAAAATCTGGGAACGCACCACGAGGTAGAAAAATGTGAGAGGAACAACTTCTCTTCAAGGCTCTCTCCCTGGTTCTCTCTCTTTCTCTCGGAAAAAGCCCAAGAAGAGAGGGGAGGGGGCCTTTTATAGGCCCCCAAACAATTGGGAAAATCCCCACTGTGTCCCCACTTTCGGGCGCAGTGGGGATTTCGGGCTGCTACAGTGCGGCCCGGCCCGCCAACTTCGGGCGGCTACAGTGCGGCCCAGCCCAACCCGGGCCGCACACGGGATCCCCGCCCGTCCGACCTTCCGTCCAACCCGGCCCTGGGCCCGCCACGCGTCCGCCAAACAGGCGGCAGCCGTGCGGGCCCAGCGGGGACGCGCCACGCGTCCCCCCGCGGGGCGGCGGGGTGGGTGGCGCCCGCCAATGGCGGGGCGCCACGTGGCCCCCGCTTTCCCGCCCGACACGGCCGCCGGCCGCCGCTGCCGCGCCGCCTGCGCGCCTGCGCCCGCGCGTGCGTACGGCCGCAGGCGCGCGCCTGCGGGTGCACCGCGCGCACATGCGCCGTCCAACCCGGGGCCGCCACGTGGCGCGCCCCGGTGCACCGTGCACCGCGCCTGACCCAGCGCCTGCCCGGCCTGCCCGCGCTGCCCGCGCACCCTCCCGTGCGCCGCGCGCCCTGGACCGGACCAACCGGCGCCTGCCACGTGGCCCGCCGGTGCACCGTGCACCGGCGGCCCGTTCCGTGGACCGGGAGTGGCGCGCCGGCCCAATAAGAGGCGCCACGTGTCCCCGGCCGGTCCACAGGTCCCCCCATGCACCATTTTGCACAGAAAACTTCCGGGGGTCCGTTTTTGGGCATCCGGACTCCAAATTAAATAAGTAAATAGCCGTTTTCAAGCGTTTTTCCGCGCTGAATCCAAATACGGCCTCCGTTTAGCCTGATTCCCTTCCTAAAATTCGGCAAAGTCAGCCGAAGGTCAGGCTTGCTTCCAAATCCACCCTAAGTCCAAACAACACATCACTTTGACATGTTGGGGCCCAACACACCAACACTAGGTGTTCCACACCCCGAAACAGGGAAAAAACACAGGGGAAAAACTGGGACACTACATCCTCCCCCACTAACAAAAGTTTCGTCCTCGAAACTAAAATCATACCTCAATCCAGAGCCTCGAACAAGTAGGGGTAGGCGTCCATCATCTCTGACTCTGGCTCCCACGTCGCCTCGCGCTCATCATGATTGCTCCAAAGGATCTTCACATAGGGGATGGTCCGATTGCGCAATTCTTTCACCTCCCGATCAAGAATCCGCACTGGGCGCTCCTCATATCTCAAATCCTCGCTGATCTCGAGGGGTGCAAAGTCGATGACGTGCGACGGGTCGAAGACGTACCTCCTCAGTGTGGAAACATGGAAAACATCGTGGACACCAGCCAGTCTCGGGGGAAGTGCAAGTCGATAAGCAACAGGCCCGATACGCTCCAACACCTCGAATGGTCCAATGTATCGGGGGCTGAGTTTCCCGCGAATGCCGAACCTCCTGATCCCCTTGGACGGCGAGACTTTCAGAAATACATGATCTCCAACCTGAAACTCTAAGTCTCGTCGCCGAACATCAGCATAACTCCTCTGTCGGCTCTGAGCGGTCTGAAGATGCTGTCGAATCACCCGGACCTTCTCCTCTGCCTCTAGCAGTATATCTGGCCCCAAGGTCCGTCTCTCGCCTACGTCACTCCAATAAAGTGGTGATCGGCACTTGCGTCCATACAACGCTTCAAACGGAGCCATCTGTATGCTCGCTTGAAAGCTGTTGTTGTACGCAAACTCAACCAAGGATAAGTGCCGAATCCAACCTCCGCCGAAATCCAAGACGCAAGCCCTCAGCATGTCCTCCAAGATCTGTATGGTCCGCTCTGACTGCCCATCAGTCTGAGGATGAAAAGCTGTACTGAATCTGAGCTGAGTCCCCATCGCAGTCTGCAAACTCCCCCAAAAACGCGAGGCAAACCTCGGATCTCTATCTGACACAATGGAGGCGGGTACTCCATGCAGTCTCACAATCTCATCAAGGTATAGCTGGGCTAGTCGATCGAGTGGCCAAGTAGTCTGCATAGGCAAAAAGTGCGCTGACTTGGTAAGTCGATCCACCACTACCCAGATAGCATCTGCTCCGCCCTGTGCCCTCGGCAATCCGACCACGAAGTCCATGGTAATGTGGTCCCATTTCCACTCAGGGATGGGAGACTTTGTAACTTGCCAGCTGGCACCCGATGCTCAGCTTTTACTTGCTGACAAGTCAAACACTGGGCCACAAATCTCCCGACATCCCTCTTCATGCCATTCCACCAAAAATGTGCCTTGAGGTCCTTATACATCTTAGTCCCCCCAGGATGAAGGGTATAAGGTGTATAATGGGCCTCTCTCAATATCTGCTCTCTGATCTCAGCATCCACTGGCACACATGCTCGGTCCCTGTACCTCAGTACTCCCGCAGCATCCACTGTAAAATCCCCTGACTGATCACTCGGAAGCTGATCTCGAATCCTGGTCAAGTGGGGGTCCTCACTCTGTTTCTCCCTGATCCTGTCCAGCAGAGTGGGCTGCACGACTAATGACGTCAGTCTAGCAGAGACCCCAGGGGACACAACCTCTATCTCGAGCCGTCTCATCTCCTCCAATAGGGGCGCCTGGTCTGTGATCAACATAGACAAACTCTGAACTGCTCTCCGGCTCAAAGCATCAGCGACCACGTTAGCCTTGCCTGGGTGGTAAAGGATATCCACATCATAATCCTTTAGTAGCTCTAACCACCTGCGCTGCCTCAAATTAAGCTCCTTCTGTGTGAACAGATACTTTAAGCTCTTGTGGTCGGTGTAGATCTCACAATGCTCCCCGTACAGGTAATGGCGCCAAAGCTTCAGTGCAAACACCACGGCAGCGAGCTCTAAGTCGTGGGTAGGGTAATTCTTCTCGTAATCCTTGAGCTGTCTCGATGCATAAGCAATTACCCTCCCATCCTGCATCAACACGCAACCAGTCCACTGTGCGATGCGTCACTGTAGATCACATATCCTTTCCCCATAACAGGGAGGGAAAGGATAGGAGCAGTCATCAGTCTGTCCTTCAGCTCCTCGAAGCTCTTCTGGCAGTCCTCACTCCAGATAAACTTAACCCCTTTACGCGTCAACCGAGTGAGGGGTGTGGAAAGCTTCGCAAAGCCTTCCACAAACCGACGATAATAACCAGCTAATCCCATGAAGCTGCGCACCTCTGATACAGTCGTCGGTCGGGGCCAATCACGAACTGCCTCAATCTTCGCCGGGTCTACAGCTACACCGGCGGCGGAAATCACATGGCCCAAGAAAGCTACCTCCCGAAGCCAAAACTCGCACTTCACCAGCTTGGCATACAACTTCTTCTCCCGCAGAAGTTGTAGCACAGTCCTCAAGTGCTCCTCATGCTCGGCCTCGCTCCGGGAGTAAACCAGGATATCATCTATGAACACCACCACAAATCGATCCAGGAATGGCCGAAATATCCTGTTCATCAAGTCCATAAAGGCGGCAGGGGCATTAGTCAATCCAAATGGCATAACTGTAAACTCATAATGCCCGTACCGTGATCTGAAAGCAGTCTTAGGAATATCCTCGGCCTTCACCTTTAATTGGTGGTAACCAGACTGTAGATCAATCTTGGAAAAGACACAAGACCCTTGCAGCTGATCAAAGAGATCGTCGATGCGCGGCAGAGGGTACTTGTTCTTGATGGTCACTTTATTCAGCTCCCTATAGTCCACACACAGTCTAAGTGACCCATCCTTCTTCTTCACGAATAGCACCGGTGCTCCCCAGGGCGACACACTGGGTCTAATGAAACCCTTATCCATCAAGTCTTGCAACTGTGCTTTAAGCTCTCTCAGCTCAGCCGGTGCCATCCGGTAAGGAGCCTTAGAGATTGGCGCAGTTCCTGGAACTACGTCAATCACAAACTCGATCTCTCTGTCGGGCGGCATACAAGTCAGCTCAGGTGGAAACACATCCGGGAACTCGCGGACGATAGGGATATCCCCGAGTCCCGGTGCCGCCGTAGGCCCCTCAACAACACTAGCCAAAAAGGCTACACATCCTCGGTGAATCATCCGCCTCGCTCGGGAAGTCGAAACCATAGAGGCAAAGAAAGCACTCTGACATCCCCGGTACACCAACACCTCCTGGTCTGGCTCTCTAAAAGTGACAGTCCTCTCGGCACAGTCAATAGTCGCAAAATACCGAGCCAGCCAGTCCATCCCGAGAATCACATCAAAATCCTGCAGCTGTCTCAAGACCAACAGGTCTGCTGGCATAATCCAGGACTCGATCTGCATCGGGCAGGACCAACAACACTCCTCCACGAGCAAAGTGTGATCGGGAATCTGTACCTCTCGTGCACGTGGCAAAAGTCCTACCTCTAACCCATGTAATGATGCAAAAGATCTACTAATGAAAGAATGCGATGCTCCAGTATCAAATAAGGTGCGAGTCCTAATGCCAGAAAGTAAAGTGATACCTGCCACCACATGGTCCGCTGCTGAAGAATCCTCTACCTGTGCAGCATACACTCGCCCACTCTGAGCTGGAGGGCGATAATCTGTGGAATGGGAAGAAGATGGCCTGCTCGCTGGAGCATAAGGCCGCTGAGCCGTCGACCGCTGCTGCGATGATACTGGGGCAGATGCTGAAGAAGGGGCGGCTGAGGTCGAAAAGGGGCACGCAGCTCGAATGTGCCCTGGCTGTCCACATCCATAGCAACGACCCCACCGCTGGTCGCAGGTGCCGGGGAAGTGCGGACCTCCACAGAAAATACAACTGCTGGGAGCCCGTGTCTGTCGGGACTGCTGCTGCTGAGACTGTCGCTGTCGCTGTGGCTGCCGCTGAGATCCGCGCTGCGACGACTGCGATTTCTGCTGCTGCTGCTGCTGCTGCTGGGGCCTCTGGGATCCACCAGGCCCTCGCCGCTCCGAACGCCCACGGCCCTGAAACTGAGGCGGTGGCGGTCGGGGCGGCCTCCAAGTACTGGCCTGTCCCCCCTCATCCTGGGCTGGTCGCTTTCTGTCGGAGCCCTGAGCGACCGCGGCCCTCTGTCTGGCCACCACCTGATCACCTCTCTCCACCCACTGTGCATGCTCTGCGGCTGCATCCAGAGTCTGAAATCTCTGAGCATGCACCAGGGTGTAAATCTCTGGACGAAGGCCTCCCTCGAACATCTCAACCTGGTGCGGCCCGTCACGAGCGACGAAGGGCACGCAGTTCAACAACTCCATGAACTCCTGGAAATAGGCATGGGCCGATCGCTCGCCCTGCTGCAGGTTCTTCAAGTCGTCCTCCAACTTCTTCTTCACACTGGTCGAAAAATAGGTGTCCAGCACCAACCGTCGGAACTCCTCCCAGGGCAGCTGCCGAGAAATCCGGAACTCCGGTGGCTCCACCCGCTGCCACCAAAAATCAGCATCCCCGTCCAAACAGTGCACCGCCATGTGCACTCGATACTTCGGGTCGATGAAGAAATCCCGAAAAAGCTTCTCCATCGCAGAAAGCCATTTCCCAACAGCCGAGGGCGGGCATCCCGCCCTGAGAATCTAGGTGGTCCCCGCTTAACAAACTGGGCGAGTTTGTCAGCAAAATCCCGCTCCTCCTCCGCAGTCAAAGGCTGAATAGCTCCAGGAGCCCCGCTACTCGAAGATGGCGCTGACGGCACAAAAGGTGCAACAGGGGGCACAAAGGCCTCAGGAACAGCTGGGGGTGGTGTCTCTCTCTGCGCGAGCAGCTGATCAATCCTCTGCTGCTGCTGACGATGGCTCTCCGCCAATTGGGCCATCATGGCCCGCAACTCAGCAATCTCAGTGGATCCCGTCTGCTCCGGCTCAACAGGGGGTGTAGGGGCACCCAGAGCGGGAATCCGACGTCGGGGAGGCATCCTGCCACAAGAAAACACGAATCAGTAACATAACCCCACACGACCCAATCTAGCGAAAGTCAAAGACATCCCCCAATTTCTGCGACTTTATGTTGTCTGCAGCCAACATAACGGTCCACCAGAAATTGGGTATGTCGATCCCTCCTCACTCACTGGAAGAGTCCAATAAATAAATCAACGACTTTCGCAAAGTGTCACGCCTCTCACGCCCTATCATCCTAGGGTCTGCCAAAAGCCTAGGGTTTCCTAAGTCCCAACTGACCTATCCCTAAGCTCTGATACCAACTTAATCTGTCACGCCCCGGGGGTAACCAGAACCCGGGCCCGCCAACAGATCCGCCGTGTACACAGAATTTTCCATGTACACGAAGCGCTGGTAACCTGCTCAGATAGATAATATACAATAGAAGAGCATAACAGAGCTGAACTAATAGAACTAACAGTAATCTCAGACTGAAATAAACTGTAAACTGAAATAAAAGTACAATATACTCCCAGCTCACCATAAATAATACAACCAGCTGGCCACAGCCAGACCCAAAAGTAAACTACAAGTCTGAGATACAAAAGGGGAGTACAGTAATAGTCTAGCTAAACTCTCGCTCGGGGTAGACGATCTAGCTAGTCGGCGATCCTCTTACCTCGATCTGCCGCTGAAGGCCCAGCAGCTCCCACAGTCGACTCTGCAAAACAAAGGGGAAAAAGAACAAGAAACAACAATGGGGGTGAGAACTACTAGATAAACCAGTAGCCTCCCCTAGTGGGTAAAACCTCTGATGCTGACGCACCCACTAGGAATAAAGAGGCAAAAAGGAAAGAACAGTGGTATGCAATAAAGACTGCTGAAAAGAAACTACCACTACTATGCCTCTAAATGCAGTGCCAAAAGATGACTGTATAGATGCAACTATAAAGCTGACTGCCCAAAGAAAACCCAATCAGTGGGCCAGGAAATACTGGCACTGCCTGCTCTGTCATCACTCACAACTCACCAACTGACCGGCACCCATCACGGTCTAAAAGCCTACTCCGGAGTGGCACTCGAGGGGAGCGACCCACACGAGTAAAGTATCTCTGTATCAATCATCTCTGTAACCGATGTCTCACAATAGCAGGACTGGATCATGACCATGATCAAAGTGGGAATACTCCATCCACTAATGCAACCCCGATCCCCAATCTGGTGTGATAATAACACCCGGTCAACCGCCCAAAATCCGCGGTTACCGCTGAACCCATAGACCCCAATCTGATAAGGTAAAAACATCTGGTCAACCGCCTAACATCCGCGGTTGCCACTATGCCCCACAATCCCCTAAGACATGTCCAAACTGTCCCAAGCAATACTATCTCCAAAATCCCGATCAGACTCGAGCATCATGCATCGATAGAGAAGAATAACAATAACAGATGTTTTCTCCTAAGTCAAATCCCATAATATCGTGCTGCAATAAAATAGTGGCTTAACTAGTTGTCCAATGAGCATGCAAGTGTTCTCTTTTAAAAACATTTAGAAAGGACTAAGTTTCATGTGAAGAATACTTTTAGAATTATTTTAATAATATTGTTGGGTTACTAAATTGCATGCGGTTCACGATATAGCAATTGTCCAATTTCCTTGTCCCAGATTTATCACATAGAAGCTACTAAATTAATTTAGGGGCCAAATGCAATAGGTTCATATACACAAGTTATCTATCACATGTATAATTGGGAACTCTTTTATTCCTAGTGTGCAAATCAACAAAGAGGGATACGCAACCACCCACCTCGAAAAGCGTGTACAATGCACCCAGAAAATACCCGCTGTCCTCTAAACACACCGTCAGCTGCAACAATGTCCTACAACATCACACAAGTGTACACGGTGTAAATATCACAATTTCCAAACACACATTTGCTGTTTTAAAATCAGCACGCAAAACGAGGAATTTTCACCTCTGTCCCGAGCTCCTAAAATCCCAGAAAAATCACGGTTGCGTTCCTCGCGAAAAATCACCCAAAATCGACTCTTGAATCGCCCCGATCCGATATTCCTACGCGGAGAAATAATTCGTCGAAGTTGCCGCTGTCCAAAAATCCAAACAGCAAAATGGGGTGTCAAATCACCTCGGGAATCGTGCCAAGAAATCGGAATCCGGAGAAACCATCAACACGGAAAACGAAGCCCTACCTCTTAGGAACACACTGGCGAAGAAATCGTCGGAATCGGACTTCTGTACTGCGCAGGGGACTCCTCGGACTGAAATGCGACGATAACGGGCCGAAATGGGGGAAAACCGAGGCACACTGTAAAATCCGGAACGCCGCTGTCGATCTTCCCGAAAATCTGGGAACGCACCACGAGGTAGAAAAATGTGAGAGGAAAAACTTCTCTTCAAGGCTCTCTCCCTGGTTCTCTCTCTTTTTCTCGGAAAAAGCCCAAGAAGAGAGGGGAGGGGGCCTTTTATAGGCCCAACCAAACAATTGGCAAAATCCCCACTGTGTCCCCACTTTCGGGCGCAGTGGGGATTTCGGGCTGCTACAGTGCGGCCCGGCCCGCCAACTTCCGGGCGGCTACAGTGCGGCCCAGCCCAACCCGGGCCGCACACGGGATCCCCGCCCGTCCGACCTTCCGTCCAACCCGGCCCTGGGCCCGCCACGCGTCCGCCAAACAGGCGGCAGCCGTGCGGGCCCAGCGGGGACGCGCCACGCGTCCCCCCGCGGGGCGGCGGGGTGGGTGGCGCCCGCCAATGGCGGGGCGCCACGTGGCCCCCGCTTTCCCGCCCGACACGGCCGCCGGCCGCCGCTGCCGCGCCGCCTGCGCGCCTGCGCCCGCGCGTGCGTACGGCCGCAGGCGCGCGCCTGCGGGTGCACCGCGCGCACATGCGCCGTCCAACCCGGGGCCGCCACGTGGCGCGCCCCGGTGCACCGTGCACCGCGCCTGACCCAGCGCCTGCCCGGCCTGCCCGCGCTGCCCGCGCACCCTCCCGTGCGCCGCGCGCCCTGGACCGGACCAACCGGCGCCTGCCACGTGGCCCGCCGGTGCACCGTGCACCGGCGGCCCGTTCCGTGGACCGGAGTGGCGCGCCGGCCCAATAAGAGGCCGCCACGTGTCCCCGGCCGGTCCACAGGTCCCCCCATGCACCATTTTGCACAGAAAACTTCCGGGGGTCCGTTTTTGGGCATCCGGACTCCAAATTAAATAAGTAAATAGCCGTTTTCAAGCGTTTTTCCGCGCTGAATCCAAATACGGCCTCCGTTTAGCCTGATTCCCTTCCTAAAATTCGGCAAAGTCAGCCGAAGATCAGGCTTGCTTCCAAATCCACCCTAAGTCCAAACAACACATCACTTTGACATGTTGGGGCCCAACACACCAACACTAGGTGTTCCACACCCCGAAATAGGGGAAAAATACAGGGGAAAAACTGGGACACTACAACCATGTCTCTATCTAAATGCTCAAATAGGAAAAAACCAATGAAAGGTATGCAACCGCTCGCACACGCGGTGAACAATTGACCCAATCGAGCTGACTGCCACATCTGGTCCAGTCAAACCTGCGCCCACCTACAACCACCTCCCACTGCTGGGCAGGAATTACGTAGGGTGTCCAAACGGACTAACTCGCTATCGAATAGTGGCTCATGCAAGCAGTCGAAATCCACGCTCTCTCTCAGAACGGATAGACTCAAGATGCTCAACCTCTCACACAACGGTCAAAGTACTCACAACGACAACGGGACCACCGTTAATCCCAAACGGTTCCCAACAATACTATCGCTAATCTAACACAGCTACTAGACTCCACTCAACCCCCTGACACGAGTGCAACAATAAAGTACCTGCCTGAAACAAACCCAATCAAATTGACCAGTAAGAACTGGTACTGCCTGCTGTGCCTTACCGTATCGGGTATGCTGGCCGACGCATAACACCGATGAAAAGGAGTCTCAAGGACTCAAAGCCTATCTGTCACACACTCCGGAGTGGCACTCGAGGGGAGCGACCCACACGAGTAAAGTATCTCAGTAATAAGTAACATAAGTATCATAAATCAGCATGACTGGATCACGACTCTGATGAAAGTGGGAAAGCTCAACCATTAAAGAAAATCCCGGTCCTCAATTAGATGCAAAAGTACTCAATAAGTGGAAAACTCCGTCCACTAGAGAAATCTGATACCCAATCTGATGCATAAGTAAATATCCGGTCAACCGCCCAATATCCGCGGTTGCCGCAATACCCTGCCGTCTATAATCAAGTCCTAAAACCGACCTCCGGTCAACCGCCTAAAGTCCGCGGTCACTGCAAAACCCTATCAACCACAATCCACCACAACCCGTCCCTGACACCAATGTCCCAGCTACACTACCCCAAACCCCTGCTCGCACCCGAGCAACACAGACCGCATGACTAACAAAGAAGGAGAAAGGAATAACATGGTTTCTCCTAAGTCAAGTTCCAATAAGTAGTGTAGCAGTAAAAGATGGCCTAACTATATGTCCATACAAGCATGCATTTGTCCTCAAGGAAGAATAAAGATGAGATAACGAATAGTAGTATCAACTAGAAATAACCACATGCCCGAAAATCAAAGATGAACTACCCATGTCCATAATCCATGAAAACTCCTCAGAGTAATTTCCGCACATAGATAAATCATCCTACTTCATCGAGTAAATCCAATCCCATGAAAGTCTATGTGTTAACATGGCATACTAGTAACTTGCTACTATAATAAATCGATCTTGCAAAACGATGCCAAAAATAATCAAACATGATCTCCATCTCATCTAGTGTCTAATAACCACAACCATCCACCATATGCTAGATCTTAATTCCTTTAAATCATGTACAATATACAAGTAAGCATTAAACACATGATCAAGGCCATTTCCATGCTTACATCTCAAATCTATTAATTGTACATTTAATCATGCATGCATTTTAACATATAGAATTAGAGAACCGTCCACCGGTTCTTGGGACAAAGCAACCCACCTGAAACGCTTTCCGTAGGCAAAGCTGAAGTCGGTGAAAAGAGTGGACACTTGCAAACAAAATCCGCTGAACCCGTATCCTCGGTACATGTCGCGCAAGCCTCGGCTCCAAACAACATCACCCCAACAATGCAACACCACAACAAACAACATCACAACACAAACTATACCCCAAACATACACCAACAGCATTGCTGTTTTTCCCAAACAGCACAAAGAAGGGCATTCCTCACCTCCAAGAAGTGCTCCAAAAATTCCAAAAAATTCACGGTTGCGATCCTCGCGACGAGTAGCCCCAAAACGAGTATTTATACGCCCCGTTCCTACACCTGTAGGTCAAGATACAAATTAAACAAAGCGGGGCGCCGGCAATCCACAACACTGCAAAAACTGCGGGATACAACCCCAAAGAAGCTTAAATCTCACCTTCGAAGAGTCCTCAGAAAAATCCAATAAAAAATAAGCGCATTCCTCTCGAAGAGTAGATGTCAATCGAGTCCTTAAACGCCTCATTCCGATGCCCGTAGGCCGAGAAATCCCAACATTACTCCACCGCCATCCCGTACCTCACAGCAGTACAAAGGGGTCAGAAAACACCTCGGAAACTGTGCCAAAAACTTGAAATGTGGGAAGTGATCAACACGGAAATCAAAGCCTTACCTCTCGTGAACGCGTTGCTGCAAAAATCGGCTCAAAATTCCATCGGGGTGAACCGGTGTGTCTCGCGGACTGAAGAGCGACGGTAAAAGCCAAGAATCCAAGGTGCGTCGATGTGCGCCGCGTCGCAGAAAAGGTTGATGCCGTGGCCTCCAAAAATCCTAAAAATCCATCGAAGGATGGAGGGTACAGTGTAGAAGGCTCTGTAGAAGGGGGAGCTCCCAGAACAACCGAAAAAACTCGCATAGGCCCAGCCCAAAGCCTATTTATAGGCTGAAATCCAAGGGAGAAAAACTATTTCGGGCCCAATATTTCGGGCGCCCGGAAATTTCCGGGCGCAAACAGTGCGCCCGCCACCTCACCCTCCTCAGCGCCCGAATCCTCCACAGCATGTCACGTCGCCCCCCGAACAGGTGACAGCCGATCCAACCACCCGCCATGCGCCGCGTGGCCTGCGTGGGAGCTGACGCGTGGCGCACCCACGCGCGGGAAACGCGGTCAACGCCGCCTGCCAGCCCACGTGCCCGCTGCGCCCGCCGCCTGCGCCCCCTGCCAGGCACGCATCCCGAGGCCACCCCTGCCTGCTCCGTGGATCCAGTCCATAGCACCGACCAATCAAGTACGACCATGTGTCCCAAGGCAAACCAACGGGAAGACGACACGTGGCACGACGCCTCTGTGCACCGCGCGCGTGCCCGCGCCCACTCCGGCGCCTGCCCGGGCCCGCGCCGCCGCGCTCCGCCACTGCTCGCCGCCACCGCCGCTGCCCGCCGGTTGCCGAAACAGTACAACAACCTCGAAATCTGTGCATGGGCGTCCGGGCTCTGAAAAATACAAATAAATAGTCCATTTTCATCGTTTTCGCACGCTGAATACAAATCCGTTGTCCGTTTTGCCAAATTCCAATCCTCAAATTTTCTGAAGGCATCCAGATAAGTGTTCCTAACCTAAATTTCGCGCTGAGTCCAAATTTGATATCCGTTTCACACGAAACCACTCCTAAATATTCGACGGGGTCATCCGATTACTCTCGTGATCCATTTAACACACTGAGTCCATCACTTGTCCCCTATTTGAGCACAAACACCGCCGACGTACTACAAAGGCCTCCAGAAGCTGCAGATATAACAGTAAACCATACGTGGGAATTTCGGGTCCTCACACACTGTCTACCCAAACGGCTCCCAACAACACTGGCCGGAGAACACTCAACGGTCCGGGACCACCGTATATCCAAACGGCTCCCGATACTAGAACAAGATCTAGCCTCAACTATCAGACTCCACTCGGCCCCCAAGCACGAGCGCAATATGCATCCTACACTACCCCAACCACACGGCCCAATACCCGGGCAAGGATACACTCTAAGTGAAGAGGTAAAATAATGTAAATGTAGGAAATCCGAAAACAGCTAAAGTATACCCAGGTTGAGAGTTTTCTAAAGTCATATCAGAAATCATGCAACATATGACAGGGGTGCTAGTCAGAGTTCCACAACTCTAAAACTATCATAAACATCAAAAGCAAGCCCTATCACTAGCATGCTGATAACTACGCAATAGACGTAATAAGAAGTCCACTGAATTCGGAGGAAATCCAACCTACCTAGAACGTGTCGATTCGCAGTCCGATCGGGCTGAAACTTGGCGTGCACGTTCTTCAGGCTCCTATGGTCCCAACAAACCGAAAAACTTTCAAAAACTCCTACCGTATTGAGCACAATTGCGAAAACACCGGGTTAGTCGCAGAAATCCAGCAAACAACATCATAAGCATCCGGGATCCCAAACTGGACTCATACCTCAACGAAAAGGTGCCAAACATGGTCCCTAAGTTCTCCTCCAACTTAGGAACACCCAGGGAACAAGGAAAAGCTCTCCACAAGTGCCGAAAAATCTGTGAAAGCACGATCTCTTCGGTGCTGTCCAAAACTTGACCATAAAAATGTGCTCAAACTTTTACATTCTCAGAATAACTCCATAATCACCATGAAATCACCTTCAAAAATCCCAATGAAAGGTGCCCACGTGTTCCTCTTGAAGTCTAAATGAATTTCAAGCCCTTAAACTTCAAAATCCATCAACGAAAAGCCAAGATAATCTATGAACAACTAGTGTTGTCCAGAACAGTGCCCTGTGGGGAAGGTCCCTTCCAAATTTTAGCTCAAAACTCCAAGTGGTTAGCTCAGGGAAAGCCGCGGACGAAACACTGACGGAGGAAACTGCAGTTGCAGGAACAATAAAGCACACAAAGTCGGGGAAGAAGATGATGAAAAGATCCAAATCATTTCAAAAATCCATAAGAGTGGTGGGAGGGTGTTTGGGCTTCTTCTCAGGTCGCAAAAGCCCTAGCCAAACCCTAAAACATGGAAGAGGAACCCCTATATAAAGCCACAATGCACTTCTGTCCAATTTTCAGCTCAAACCCTATGTTTCGGGCGCCCAAAAACACTGGCCTTGTGCTCATACATGTGGCTGCCATCTGAGCAGCGCCCAAAATCGCGATCGCGCGCCACGTGTCCCCGCTCGACGGAGTGGTTGGCGCTGGCCAATGGGAGCCCACCACGTGGAAAAGCAGCGTGGGCACCGCACTGACTGCGTTGGGTCTTCCGCGTCTGCATGCCCGACCAATCATGTGTTGCCACGTGTCCCCGCCCACTCCAATCACGGTGCGACACGTGGAAAGGTTGACCCGGTGGTCCGCGGCCCTGCACACCTACTCCCGGACGCCCGAATCCACTTCTGGGCACCCGAATCTGCCCAAAAACACAAATTTATGTGTTTTTATCGATTTTTTGCGCTGAGTCCGTTTCTCACGTCCGTTTGGTGCGCAAACGCACTTGACACACAAAAATAAGTGCGCTGACCATGTAGCAAAGCAACATAGGGATTCGGGTCAGGACACTCACTCCTCTCTCTTTCTTCTTTCCCTCACACTCTCTCCTCTTTCTTTCTTTAGAAACCAACCCTCAAGCTAAGGTTTGGAGAGGAGGAAGCTTGAAAAAGCAAGAAGAAGAAGAAGAAGAAGAAGAAGAAGAAGAAGAAGGTCTTGGAGCTTGTTCTACTTGTAAGTTGGTTTTTTGGATTTCTAGGTTAGGGCTTGCCTTAAATCTATCACACCCCGAGACCGCCAATTTGGTCAGTTCGGGCACGCCAACAGATCCGCCAATCAGGCATGACCTTTGACTACCCGAAAGGAACGGTAACATCCAAAATATCACATTCAGTGTATGTGGAAGCTCAATATTATTGGAGATCCTCAAGAAGGAGTTAGAACTCGGAGACAATTGGTTTGTGGAGTTGCATGTTATGTCTCCATGATGGAACCAAAGAACGTTGATGAAGCTCTTCAAGATGACTATTTGTGATGACCCGGCGCAGAGCTTTTGCAGTGTAAATTGTGGCTTCTGGAGGCCTATGATGTATGTTGGAGTTAGTTGCGCGCAAATCAGACTTCAGATTTGGACCCAGCGTGAAATTTGGATAAAGAATACCTGTCCGGATGCCTTCGACAAATTTTAGAAGTGGATTTTGGCAAAACGGACATCGGATTTGGATTTAGCGTGCGAAAACGATGAAAATGGACTACTTGTATTTTTCGGAGCCCGGATGCCAAAACACGGATTTCGAGGCATTTGGTACTGTTCCGGCGGCCGGGGGGCAGCGCCGGCGGCGGCCGGCAGCGGCGGAGCGCGGCGGCGGGCAGCGCGGTCCACGCGTTTTGGCGTGCACCGGGACCAGCCAACGCTAGGAATGCCACATATCGCGCTCTGGTTGGCGGGTCAACGCACGCGCGACAGCGCACCAGGCGCGGCACACCGTGGACCCCGCCAGGCCACGTGGCGCCCACTGGTTGGCGGGCGCAGCTACCTGGCTTTGGCGCCGTGAACCGCGGCCCACGGTTCCCGCCGTGGACCGCGGGCCACGCGGCGCTCCACGATTGGCGGGCGCGCGTGCGCCGGGCGCGGGGAGCGCAGTTGGGACACGTGGCAGCTTCTCGGGGGTTCGGGCGTGCACAGTGTTGGGCCAGGCCCAACACTGTAGCCGCCCGAAACATTTCGGGCACCCGGATTTTGGGCCCGAAAGCCCATTAGTTGGAATTTTGGGTCTTTTCTGGTTGAAGCCTATAAATAGGCCCTTTGCACTTCGGTTTTGGGCTTTTTTCCGAGCCCAAATCCACCTGAGTCCTCAAGAACTTTTGTTGATCATCCTGTGCTGGATCTTGTGAAGGAAGCTCGGAATTTTTGGAGGCCGTGGCATCGACGCTTTCGGCATCGTAGCGCAGAGCGACGTTCTTTCATCGGAGGCCCGTTATCGTCGCTTTTCGGTCCGCGAGGTACACAGGGCTACTCCGACGGTATTTTTGCACGATTTTCATGGCTTCGAATTCATGAGAGGTAGGCCTTCAATTTTTGTGTTGATCATCTTGCTTTATTCTGAATTCTTGGCACGGTTTACGAGGCATCTCTAAGCCCCTATTTTGCTGGTAGTTCTTCTGGACAGCAGAGCCTTCTCGGATTTTTATCTCAGTACTCGAATATCGAAATTCGATGTTTAAGGACTCGATTGACATCTAAGCTTCGCGAGCATCACCGTCGTATTTTTATTGGAATTTTTGGAGTTTATATTATAGGTGGAAATTTCGCATCTTTGGGACTGAAATTTCAGCAGATTCTGTACTTGGATTAATTGTGTTGTTTGTAATGTTTGGGCTATATCTTTGTACCCAGGCGGAGTTTTTGGGTGTTTTTAGGCCCGTTGGAATCGTGGGAATCTGAATATTTATCCCCGTGCACTTTCAGCTTATTTGGATCTTGGTTTAACGTGCGCTTCATGTGGGTTGCCTCGCCTTCAAGATTGATGGACTGAACATTAATTCTATATTGTAGGATCCTGCATAATTGTGAATGCATTAAGAAGCATTGAAGAATGTGAGAATTGATGTTCCCAGTGTTACTTGATGATCATATGATTTACTGCTTCCTAAAATCTGTTAATTAATTGTTATCTTTGGAACTTGACCTAGCACCCCGTCATATGCTACATGTTTAACCTGACTAGTAGAAAACTCCAACTTGGGCTAGGTTTATTTATGCTTTAGACATCCACACATTATACTCTATTTCTGGACATAATGTTATCCTCGCCCGGGTAGTGGGCCGAGTGGTCGAGATTCTTCTTAGTGTGGGATGCATGTTACACTCGTGCTTGGGAGCAGAGTGGAGTCTGGTAATTGTAGCTAGTCTTTTATCTGTGGCGGGAGCCGTTTGGGTGAACGGTAGTCCCGGGATGTCTTGTTCTTTATTTCATGTGTCGCCACAGTGTTAATGGGTATACTAGTCTTAGCAGGACCTAGAATTCAGACTATTTTTGGACACATATACTTTCTGTAAACTAATGTTTTCCTTCCAAACTTCGAGCGGGTCGCCGGAGCCTGTTCTTGTTTGATTTGGGTGAAGGAAATAGCCCTTCGGGGTTTGGAAAATAAAACCTATTTGAACTTATTTTTATTAAAGAACTAAAATATATTAAATTGGGTTTCTCAGATTAAAATAGTTTTCAGTAATAACTGTCATCTTTTTAGTACAACTTCCTCACCTGAGAGAGTTTGGGTGATCTGGGTTCTAGGGGCCGTTCTTTTTTCGGGACGAAAGCTACGGGGGCCGTGCTTGGAACCTGTTCTTGTTTGATAGGGTTGTAAGTGTTGTGCTCCCGGAACTTTCGGACCCTGGTTGGTGTCTTCCGCATGTTGTATCGAGGTTGTCGTGTTCCCGAACTGTAAGGGGGTCGGAAACTTCGATAGGCGGAGCCTGGAGTCTGTTCTTGTTTGATTGGGGTTCTAGGCGCCGACCTATCAGGGTTTCCGAACCCTTATGGGGTCGGTCCTTCTGTGTTATCGATGAGTTTGGTGTTCTGTTGTGGGAGCCGTCGGGTTGACGGTGGTCCCGGCTGTGAGTATTTCTAGCCAGTGAGTTGAGAGGTGATGTTAGTTACTGTCGATCTTGTTGATCGTGGATTTGGACTATAGCCTGCATGAGCCATATTGAGCTCGACATAGATGCGCGGATACTTTCCTCGGTGGGGTCGCGCCCCTCGAGTGCCACTCTGGAGTTGGGTCTGTTACTTTGCTATCGCGACTTGTCGACGCAGTCCCTTTGGCTGGGCCAGTTTTGGCAGCCACGGACGCCCTACGGTAGACCCGTCCCCTTGTGGATGTGCGGCAGTAGGTGGGCGCAGGTTTGACTGGACCCTATGTGGCAGTCAGTATAGATTGGGTGATTATATTTGAAATATAGTAGATGCATTATGTTTTCATATGTACCACTCATTGAGCATTTAGATAGAGCCATAGTAGCTGTAGAGTTATTTTCCAGCTTCTTTCCTTTCAGTACTGCATTTGTTACTTTATGCCTCTAGTAGACTTAGTGGGCAGACCGTCGGGATTGGTGGCGGTACCCACTGAGAACTACTGTGAGATGTAGTTCTCACACCCGCCGTGGTGATTTTTTCCCAGGGACCTACTTTCCAGTTGCTGATTCTTTTGTTGCTGATCGAGGCAAGGGAGTCGCGAGCTAGATCCCTACCCGTCATTGGACAGTAGCAGTAGCGGTACCCCTTCATTTGGAGATCTATTAGTATAGTCACCAGTTGGTTTATTTGTTTTTACTTTTGAGAGACATTTGTATTGTGAGGATCTGACTTGTACTGAGAGCCTGTACACTGATGTATTATTGGGTTTACCTCCCTGTTTAGTTTTGGTTATTGTATTCTGAGGATATTGTATTTGATCGTATTTGGGAGATGGACATTGTATCTTTATTCTCAGTTGTACAGTGATTGGATTTTAGTTTTACAGTAGTTTTCTTTATAGCTCTGAAATCTGTTTAGCTGTAGTACATTTTCTTGCAGGTTGAACGCTTCGCCTATGCAGGGTTTTGTATAGGCGGCGGATCTGTTGGCGAGCCCGGGTCGCAGTTTCGACCCCGGGGCGTGACACTATTGGTTTGAAGCAATGCAAGAAGAGCTCAATCAATTTGAAAGGAAAAAGTCTGGGAATTAACGAAGCCCCCGAAGCAACAAAATATCATCGGTACAAAATAAATTTTCAAGAACAAGAAAAATAAAGATGGTACCGTTGTTCGAAACAAAGCAAGGTTAGTTGCTCAGGGCTATTCACAAGTTGAAGGTATAGACTTTGATGAGACTTTTGTCCCGGTAGCCCGTCTCGAGTCTATTCGTATCCTATTTGCTATAGCTTGTCATTTTAAAATTAAACTTTTTCAAATGGATGTAAAGAACGCATTTTAAAATGGTTTTCTAAATAAAGAAGTTTTTGTGGCTCAACCGAAAGGTTTCATTGATCATAAACTTCCAAACCATGTTTATCGATTGAAAAAGGCTCTTTACGGTCTAAAACAAGTACCGCGAGCATGATACGAAAGATTGACAAAGCACCTTTTGGAAAAGGGCTATACTCGAGGGGGAGCCGATCGGACATTATTTGTGAAGCACTTTCAGGACAATTTTATTGTAGCACAAATATATGTGGATGACATCGTGTTTGGTGCTACAAGGAATAACAATGCTTCAAAATTTGCCGAAACAATGAAAAGCGAATTTGAGATGTCTATGATGGGTGAGCTAACGTATTTTCTTGGATTGCAAGTTAAGCAAAGTGATGATGGCATTCATTTATGTCAATCCAAGTATGCAATGGAGTTGGTCAAGAAATTCAGATTGGAGGATTCTAAAGACTTTCCGACTGCTATGGGAACTAGCAATAAGGGATTAGGAAGTGAATCTCACGGAGAAAAAGTAGACGAGAAACTTTATCGAAGCATGATTGGAAGTCTACTTTACCTTACGGCTAGTCGCCCGGACATTGCCTTCAGTGTTGAAATTTGCGCGAGATATCAATCAGCACCGAAGGAAATTCACCTGAAAGCGGTGAAAAGGATAATCCGGTATGTCAAAGGTACGTTAAATTTCGGAATTTTGTATCCTACGGGCACATCTCTCGACATAATAGGATACTCGGATGCCGATTGGGTTGGATCAGTGGATGATCGAAAGAGTACGAGTGGTGCATGTTTTTACCTTGGCCATTGTCTTGTTGCATGGCATAGTAAAAAGCAAAACTGCATTGCTCTGTCGACTGCCGAGGCGGAATACATTTCAGCGGGAAGTTGTGCAACTCAATTGATCTGGATGAAGAGTGTATTGAGTGACTTCCGCATCCCGGCGACCTCGGTAACAATATTTTGTGACAACACTAGTTCCATTAACATTTCTAAAAACCTTGTGTTGCACTCAAGAACAAAACACATCGAAGCCTATACCTTCGTAACGGCTGAGTTTGCGTCAAGGAGTTGACGTGGCATCGTGGATTCGATGTGTTGAAGGCGTTTCGTGGATTCGAAATGTGTTGCTCGTGGATTCGAGTGGCGTTCGTGGATTCGGACGTGTGTATTGGACCTGCAGTCGGTGAGCGCAAGATCCGGAGAAGTTGAAGGAGGGGTTGGAGTTCGTGGAGTCGGTAATCACCTTGTTATCTTTCAGATTCTTAGTGGATTGTTATTGCGTGTTGGTCCGTGGTTTTTACTCCTGTGATGGAGTTTTCCACGTAAATCTCGGTGTGATATTTTTATTTTCCATATTTATTTTTAAATTGCACTGAGATTGGTATTTTGGATATTGCACATATTCACCCACCCTCTAGGTGTTTGATAGAACCTATTTAGATCCTTGGGGATCCATAAACCTACAATTGGTATCGGAGCGGGTTTTAGGTTTTTCTATCATGTCGGGTGAAGGTGGTAATATTAGTAGACCTCCTCTTTTCGATGGGACCGATTATGTCTATTGGAAAGTCCGGATTAGAGCTTTTCTCATCGCAATTGATGAGCGGGTATGGCAAACTGTTGAATTTGGTTGGGTGCATCTAATTGAGGAAGTAGGAAATACTACTACCCCAAAACCTCGTTCTAGATGGTCCAGAGAGGAGATCGAAAAATCTTCTTACAACGGGAAAGGTATGAACGCTTTATTTAATTCTCTTTCCTCAATCGAGTTTACACGTATTTCTGCGTGTGAAACTGCAAAGAAGATTTGGGATATTCTTCAAATTACACATGAGGGTAATAGTCTAGTAAAAATTCAAAAGCTCCAGATGCTTACAAGTCAATTTGACTCTATTCATATGGATGAGCATGAATTGTTTACTGATTATTATACCAGACTTCAAGATGTAATCAATACATGTGCTAATTTAGGAGAAAAGATCCCGGAATCAAAAGTTGTAAGAAAGATTCTTCGGACTCTTCCGTTTTAGGGCCAAGGTTGCCGCCATTGAAACTGTCAATCATCCGGATGACATGAGAGTAGAGGAATTAGTAGGTGCTTTACAAACATATGAAATGACTTTTCCTACTAATCAATTTTCTTCCAGGTCTTCTTCTAAGTATGCAGAAATTGGATTCAAATCAACAAAGGAAGGAGATAGCGACTCAAACTCCGACGATGAAATTTCTTTTGCCGATTTTGAAGAACAACTCGCGCGGATCACGAAGAAATTTTGTCGGAATTTTTGGAAGAATCGAACCGATAGATCTTCATCCTCGAAACCGAAAAGTTCATCTAAAGGATCATCGGGTTCTAAATCCTCTAAACTCAAAATATTTGCAAAACCTTCTAAAGAAAAAGAAAAAGATGAATTCGAAGGAGAAATCTATTGCTACAGATGCAAAGGCTTCGGCCATATTTCAACGGATTGTCCTTCCAAGAAATCATATAAAAAGAAGGCTTTGCAAGCAACAACTTGGGACGATTCTACTTTCGATGAATCGACTTCAAGTAAAGAGGAAAAGGATAATATTGTTGCTTTTCATACTTCTCTAGTTCCCTCCTCTAATGTTTGCTTGTCATCATTAATTACTGACTCTACTTCTTTGATTTTGCATGAATCATCTACCTCCGACGGTGTAGTAACCATGAATTTTAAAAATCTAAAATATAAGCTTAAATAATTTTTTGAATTATTTAAATGGCAAAAATGGGTAATTAGTAGTGCAATAGTGGCCCAAAAATATCGACTTTTGATCGGGGCCTGATCTGGAAAATTCAAAATCACCATTGCGATCATCTCGTCGAAACATAAAAGTTTCATATTCATATGTCTTCGATCCGACGGTCGGATCTTCCAGAAATCAGCGAAGAAATAGTGGGCCCCACAACTTAAGTTGTGCATAGTAACCCCTATTTTAATCCCTTCGCGACCACTAACGGCCGTTCCACTGTCTAGAAGTTGAAGATAGGGGTATGAGTAATGAAACCTGGCTAATTTCGACGTTCTGAACGCGATGGCACTGACGGTTTTCGCGTTTGGCGACCCGGGTGCATCGAAGTGCGTGCGCTGTACCGTAAAATACAGTATTAAATGGCCCGAGAATTTATTCGAGCGTCAAACAAACCAAACAAATATGCTATGTGACAGGTCTCGACGAGCCAGACGTCGTGGCGAAGTCCGTTTCGCGAATTGATGAGCAGATTTTCTCGAAATACGTGAAATACACCCAAAAATAGAGTATTTTCAATGAAATGTTAATGTTTATGTGTCTAAGTTAATGGGACTTAAACATCAGGGTCTTGGGTGCAATTTGCACTCACTGTGAAGTGCTTGGAGCTTGAGGGTTGGTGTGAACCCGGTTTGAGGAGAAAATGCAAAGGAATCTTGACATTTATGTGGGAATGGCCTTTGGTCTCCTTGGATCCATACTCGAGGAGTCAAGTTGGAATTAAAGCATCCAACCACTCCTCTGCAACTCCCAGAAAAGGCCCGAAGTGTAGGGAGGCCGAAGGACACCACCCCCATTGGAGAAGAAACCGAGAGAGAGAGGAGTCTGAAGATCTGGAGCAAGGCCTCCTCCACTTGTTCCTGGACTTCCTGGTGAATGTTCAGACATCTTTGGACCTCTGCTCTCTCTCCTGACCAAGCCCGAGACTACTATCAGTGGACCTTTTAGGTCCCTAGCTTCCTCCCTGCACAACCCCAAGCCTCCATGCACGTTGCATGGCCGGCGGGAGCTTAAGTTGGCCGGAAACCTAATACTAGCTCCGCCTCTGCAAAATCTCAGCAACTAAAGAACCAACAAAGCTAAAAATTGGTATGTATGGACTGTAGAACATATTTAAAATATCTGAAAAGTTTTATGGGATATAGTTGAGTAAATTGGGAGAAATTCGATGCCCTAATATTGTGGAAAATTTGTACTTCGGCCGAGCCTCATGCTCCGGCGCCGGCGGGCCTCTCCGACGCCGGCCACCTGCCCAGGGGAGATGATGGGACCCAGGGGAGTCCATCCATGCCATTGCATGGCTTCCATGCATCATGAAAAATCATGATGTCATGAATGACCCGAAAGTGCACCATGTTGCGGCCGCCGGCGCTCCGGCCACTTCCGGCCGGGGTGGGTTGGATTGGAAGCTTCGTGTGGACCCAAAGAATACTTCTATCCATGTTAGAGAGCTTCCAAGTGCCTCTGATGAAATTCGCCATTAGAGCCCATTAAGCTCGAAAGTGAAGCTTGCTCCGCCGCGCCGTCGCCGTGTCCTGTCGTTGGGCACGGGTCCAGAAAGTTTTACTTTGAGTTTTGGGGAAGTTCTGTGCAAATGGTTTGGTCCCAGATCCCTTGGTTGATTGGTCACGAATTTCAAGGTTGAAGCTTCATCTTCTCCACCTTGCCGCGGCCAACCTGGGGGTTTTGGTTGTTCCAGATTGAGGGAAAATGCTCTATAAACTTAGAACATTAGTTTGATCCATTTTGGAAGGGCCCAGGTACAGTGGAGGCAGAGAACCAATTCACTTGTTTGCTTGTGTATTAATATAGATATTATGCACACCAAGTGTTTGATAAAATGCCACAATGAAGGAAAAGTTTGAATTAGCTCTCGAGTTGTATATCAAAGTTGTTTAGAAAGGTCCCCTGAGCTTGATGCTCACTTCAGATCAACTTGGATCTGTGTGGACAAGTGTGTGGTGCATTGTGAATGTGTGTGAGAGCATGAATGGGGTTCTGGTTGAACCAGCAAGAATGGGCTGCCAAGATGGTGAGCCCCTGTGTCCTTGCAATGTTTGAAGATAGGTTTATATACAAAGTTTTGCTGTATGATGCAGAGATGAAAAGTTATGTCCTAATCGAGCTTAAATGCAATAAATCCTTAAAATCTGTACTAGGGGCTGTTTGGAAAGTTGGAATAGTGTATTCCTGGGGTTTTGGGGGTCACTGAACGCGATGCTCGCATTAAAATCAGAGTTTGAAGTCCCGGAGAAACAAAAAATGCATTAAGGCTATGTTAGTAAAGAATTTTATGGCCCGAAGTTTGCCTCGGGTTCCGTGCTGCCGCAAATTGGTGAGCACGCTGTTCAGAAAGATGGAAGTCACCTGCTGGAAGTGACGGATTGTTAAAATGATTTTCCAGTTGAAAGAACGAGCAAAAACAGTGCTCAAAATGGCATTAAAAGTGTAATTTTATGAACCCTAGGGGTCTAAACGCAAAGTTAACATCATATACTATTTAGTAAAATGTTTAATTGATTCCTAAGCTTTTCGTTAGGAATCCATCGGCTCTGGTTGAGCGAAAATCGGATATCAATCCGTAAAACGGCAAAATCGTCGATTTTACGGTATCCGGGTTACAATTAAAAATAACTAAGAGGGTTATAATTTGATCTAGGTTTAGTTAGCGTTAGGGGGACTAAGTCGATCCCTGATTTACATTTTTGATCCAGGTTAGCTCAGTTTGCATCTGGATTCGAGCACATATTGGATTACAGATTAATTGCCTGCGCATTGACAGGTGGGTTATCTTCGGTCCGGGTTTTATCAGTTCGGCCCTCTGGGGTGCGATACTGGTTGGACTCCTGTTCTTGGTAACTTAGTTTATTTTGAGCCTTTCTGCCTTTGGTTGCAATATATATTACTGTTAGTTGCTCTGACTGATTGGCCATTTCGTAAGTTGCACTCCTATGCTTGATTATTATATCAGTCTATTAAATGCTTGAGCCTGCCTTTCCATTGATTCAGTGATTTGCTATCTTATGCCTGCTTTATACCTGCTTCCTTGTTGTTCGCCCGTTATGTTGCTAAATACATGATCTTTTAGAATATATATTTTTACCAAGCCTTGTAGGGTGGCCTGAGTCTGTTCTTGTTTGATAGGACAAGGGCGACGCTCTACGAGGGTTGGGACCCAAAAAAAAAAAAAAAAACCTACTGTTTTCAAAGGTTTTCTTAAAAAAACATGTGTTTAGTTGCATAAGGGGTTAGTCTGTCTGATTGGTGTTGAGCTATGCCTGTTATCAGTTCTATTCTGCCTTACATGATTATTCATAGTGCCTCTAGCCTTTATACTTTTACTTGGACATTTCCATGGTTGATTAGTGAGCCTGTTTATTCTGCTGATCAAATGATACATCTCTGAGCACATAGATTTATTTGACTGAGGTTTTACCCAGCTTCGTAGGGTCGCCGGAGTCTGTTCTTGTTTGATAGGACAAAGGCACTGCTCTGCGAGGTTTGGACCTAAAACCCAAGCTTCGTAGTGTCGCCTAAGTCTGTTCTTGTTTGATAGGACGAGGGCAATGCTCTTCGAGGTTTGGACTTTTCAAAACAGTTTTCTTAAAATATATGTTTAAGTTTTGTATCATTTGGTTGGTTGGTGTGGTAGAGTTGAGTTTATCTGTGAGCTTCTGTTGAGAGAGATTTGCCTTGATCTTGCATATGAGCTGAGATTTACTGTTTTGTTGCTGAGTGTTCCTGCATGAGAGTTGAGATTCAGTTGATTTGTACTTGCATCCCAGTGGGGATTTCCCGGCTTGTAGCCGATTACCCGGTCAGTGGACCGCCAGTTTGAGCATTTGCATTTGATCGCCCGCACTGTTGTACGTCACGAACATTGCCGGGGTCGCTCCCCGTGGACATTGTTCTTTACCGGTAAAGTGGTTAGCAGTAGCAACCCGTGACCCCTTGTGGGGGGAATGTCAACCAGAGAGTGCCAGATGGGCAAATTCGCCTGAGGGTTTTGTGGAACCAATATGGTGACTGGTAATTGGGTCTTTGTGTTTTCATTTATTTGATGCATGTGTTGTTAAGTTGCTTTATCATGCTTCCTTGATGTCTTGATTATAGTTTCATTGTTATCATGCTATTTGACCTAATTCCTTGATGCCTTGATTATAGTTCTCAGTTATGTTACCCTGCTCTAAGTGTAACCTGCTTATATCCTGCTTTAATTTTGCTAAAATTATCTCCTATACTTGTATCTAGATTATAAGTTTGTTTCCTTTACAGCACCAGTTATATATCTGCTTTACCCTAACCCCTGATTTATTACTATCCTCTAGCATTGTATACCAGTAGGTACGATCTGCTATTTCTCGGCTCGTCGTGCCCACTGGGATACACTCCGGTGTGTCTCACACCCTCGGGTGACTGTTTTTCAGGTCAAGCGGGTGTTGAGATGTCGGGACGAGTTGGTGAGATCACGAGATAGAGCTTGACCCTGGACAGCCATTAGCCCAAGTGATTACCTGTTAAAAGAAAAGGAAATGTAATGAATTGAATGTAAATGTGTAACTGTAATCTTGATATAATAATAAGTGTATGTAGTTAGTACTCTGTTTTGATTGCCAAGCTAGCCGTGCATATATAGAAAAGGCTCAATCCCCTGTGGGATTGGGACTCTTCTATATATGTGGCGGTCTGTTACGCCCGGACTGGTTTCAAACTCTGATAAAAAAAAAAAAAAAAAAAATTTTGGACGCTGTTTTTTTTTTTAAAAAAAAAAACTTGGGGCGTGACAGATTAGATGGTATCAGAGCAATAGGAAACGTGATGTCTAGGTTTGGCTAGGAACGAACCCTAGGATGACTTGTGTCACGAGAGAGCGCTGGGTTTTGGTACAGTAAGTCGGGAACTTAGAAGTGTTTCGTGTTCACATTTCAGGATTAGCCGCGGTCATGGTTTCGACCGTGGGCTTGAAGTTTCAATAGGGCCAAAAGGCTCAGATCAGTTACAGGTATCAGAGACTAAAAGATAGACCACCGTGTTGTAATTAGTAAACACTGAAGTATGATTTCAATTTCTCGTGAGTTAGCATTCATGACCTCGGGAGTATAGTGACCTTTACTAGAGGTGATATTAACGGCATAAAGACTGTATGGGAAGGTATGTGATGTACCTTCAGGTGTAAGTTGTGTCCCCAACCAGTCGTTGGAGACAGATCTATGGTATTTCGCCTTTCTTTTGGTAAGCACGTTGGGCGGCCGACAACGTACTTTTGAAAGAACTGAGAAATACTCTGCCCTGTAATGGGGAATATTCAGATTGGGTCTAAATGAGTAGCCTGTGAGTTAACGACGCTTTGTGACTGATTGTCAATTGCAAACCCGTTAAAGGCTTAATAGTGGTTTAGTTAAGTTTCGGGGACGAAACTTCTTATAAGTGGTGGGTGATGTAGTAACCATGAATTTTAAAAATCTAAAATATAAGCTTAAATAATTTTTTGAATTATTTAAATGGCAAAAATGGGTAATTAGTAGTGCAATAGTGGCCCAAAAATATCGACTTTTGATCGGGGCCTGATCTGGAAAATTCAAAATCACCATTGCGATCATCTCGTCGAAACATAAAAGTTTCATATTCATATGTCTTCGATCCGACGGTCGGATCTTCCAGAAATCAGCGAAGAAATAGTGGGCCCCACAACTTAAGTTGTGCATAGTAACCCCTATTTTAATCCCTTCGCGACCACTAACGGCCGTTCCACTGTCTAGAAGTTGAAGATAGGGGTATGAGTAATGAAACCTGGCTAATTTCGACGTTCTGAACGCGATGGCACTGACGGTTTTCGCGTTTGGCGACCCGGGTGCATCGAAGTGCGTGCGCTGTACCGTAAAATACAGTATTAAATGGCCCGAGAATTTATTCGAGCGTCAAACAAACCAAACAAATATGCTATGTGACAGGTCTCGACGAGCCGGACGTCGTGGCGAAGTCCGTTTCGCGAATTGATGAGCAGATTTTCTCGAAATACGTGAAATACACCCAAAAATAGAGTATTTTCAATGAAATGTTAATGTTTATGTGTCTAAGTTAATGGGACTTAAACATCAGGGTCTTGGGTGCAATTTGCACTCACTGTGAAGTGCTTGGAGCTTGAGGGTTGGTGTGAACCCGGTTTGAGGAGAAAATGCAAAGGAATCTTGACATTTATGTGGGAATGGCCTTTGGTCTCCTTGGATCCATACTCGAGGAGTCAAGTTGGAATTAAAGCATCCAACCACTCCTCTGCAACTCCCAGAAAAGGCCCGAAGTGTAGGGAGGCCGAAGGACACCACCCCCATTGGAGAAGAAACCGAGAGAGAGAGGAGTCTGAAGATCTGGAGCAAGGCCTCCTCCACTTGTTCCTGGACTTCCTGGTGAATGTTCAGACATCTTTGGACCTCTGCTCTCTCTCCTGACCAAGCCCGAGACTACTATCAGTGGACCTTTTAGGTCCCTAGCTTCCTCCCTGCACAACCCCAAGCCTCCATGCACGTTGCATGGCCGGCGGGAGCTTAAGTTGGCCGGAAACCTAATACTAGCTCCGCCTCTGCAAAATCTCAGCAACTAAAGAACCAACAAAGCTAAAAATTGGTATGTATGGACTGTAGAACATATTTAAAATATCTGAAAAGTTTTATGGGATATAGTTGAGTAAATTGGGAGAAATTCGATGCCCTAATATTGTGGAAAATTTGTACTTCGGCCGAGCCTCATGCTCCGGCGCCGGCGGGCCTCTCCGACGCCGGCCACCTGCCCAGGGGAGATGATGGGACCCAGGGGAGTCCATCCATGCCATTGCATGGCTTCCATGCATCATGAAAAATCATGATGTCATGAATGACCCGAAAGTGCACCATGTTGCGGCCGCCGGCGCTCCGGCCACTTCCGGCCGGGGTGGGTTGGATTGGAAGCTTCGTGTGGACCCAAAGAATACTTCTATCCATGTTAGAGAGCTTCCAAGTGCCTCTGATGAAATTCGCCATTAGAGCCCATTAAGCTCGAAAGTGAAGCTTGCTCCGCCGCGCCGTCGCCGTGTCCTGTCGTTGGGCACGGGTCCAGAAAGTTTTACTTTGAGTTTTGGGGAAGTTCTGTGCAAATGGTTTGGTCCCAGATCCCTTGGTTGATTGGTCACGAATTTCAAGGTTGAAGCTTCATCTTCTCCACCTTGCCGCGGCCAACCTGGGGGTTTTGGTTGTTCCAGATTGAGGGAAAATGCTCTATAAACTTAGAACATTAGTTTGATCCATTTTGGAAGGGCCCAGGTACAGTGGAGGCAGAGAACCAATTCACTTGTTTGCTTGTGTATTAATATAGATATTATGCACACCAAGTGTTTGATAAAATGCCACAATGAAGGAAAAGTTTGAATTAGCTCTCGAGTTGTATATCAAAGTTGTTTAGAAAGGTCCCCTGAGCTTGATGCTCACTTCAGATCAACTTGGATCTGTGTGGACAAGTGTGTGGTGCATTGTGAATGTGTGTGAGAGCATGAATGGGGTTCTGGTTGAACCAGCAAGAATGGGCTGCCAAGATGGTGAGCCCCTGTGTCCTTGCAATGTTTGAAGATAGGTTTATATACAAAGTTTTGCTGTATGATGCAGAGATGAAAAGTTATGTCCTAATCGAGCTTAAATGCAATAAATCCTTAAAATCTGTACTAGGGGCTGTTTGGAAAGTTGGAATAGTGTATTCCTGGGGTTTTGGGGGTCACTGAACGCGATGCTCGCATTAAAAACAGAGTTTGAAGTCCCGGAGAAACAAAAATGCATTAAGGCTATGTTAGTAAAGAATTTTATGGCCCGAAGTTTGCCTCGGGTTCCGTGCTGCCGCAAATTGGTGAGCACGCTGTTCAGAAAGATGGAAGTCACCTGCTGGAAGTGACGGATTGTTAAAATGATTTTCCAGTTGAAAGAACGAGCAAAAACAGTGCTCAAAATGGCATTAAAAGTGTAATTTTATGAACCCTAGGGGTCTAAACGCAAAGTTAACATCATATACTATTTAGTAAAATGTTTAATTGATTCCTAAGCTTTTCGTTAGGAATCCATCGGCTCTGGTTGAGCGAAAATCGGATATCGATCCGTAAAACGGCAAAATCGTCGATTTTACGGTATCCGGGTTACAATTAAAAATAACTAAGAGGGTTATAATTTGATCTAGGTTTAGTTAGCGTTAGGGGGACTAAGTCGATCCCTGATTTACATTTTTGATCCAGGTTAGCTCAGTTTGCATCTGGATTCGAGCACATATTGGATTACAGATTAATTGCCTGCGCATTGACAGGTGGGTTATCTTCGGTCCGGGTTTTATCAGTTCGGCCCTCTGGGGTGCGATACTGGTTGGACTCCTGTTCTTGGTAACTTAGTTTATTTTGAGCCTTTCTGCCTTTGGTTGCAATATATATTACTGTTAGTTGCTCTGACTGATTGGCCATTTCGTAAGTTGCACTCCTATGCTTGATTATTATATCAGTCTATTAAATGCTTGAGCCTGCCTTTCCATTGATTCAGTGATTTGCTATCTTATGCCTGCTTTATACCTGCTTCCTTGTTGTTCGCCCGTTATGTTGCTAAATACATGATCTTTTAGAATATATATTTTTACCAAGCCTTGTAGGGTGGCCTGAGTCTGTTCTTGTTTGATAGGACAAGGGCGACGCTCTACGAGGGTTGGGACCCAAAAAAAAAAAAAAAACCTACTGTTTTCAAAGGTTTTCTTAAAAAAACATGTGTTTAGTTGCATAAGGGGTTAGTCTGTCTGATTGGTGTTGAGCTATGCCTGTTATCAGTTCTATTCTGCCTTACATGATTATTCATAGTGCCTCTAGCCTTTATACTTTTACTTGGACATTTCCATGGTTGATTAGTGAGCCTGTTTATTCTGCTGATCAAATGATACATCTCTGAGCACATAGATTTATTTGACTGAGGTTTTACCCAGCTTCGTAGGGTCGCCGGAGTCTGTTCTTGTTTGATAGGACAAAGGCACTGCTCTGCGAGGTTTGGACCTAAAACCCAAGCTTCGTAGTGTCGCCTAAGTCTGTTCTTGTTTGATAGGACGAGGGCAATGCTCTTCGAGGTTTGGACTTTTCAAAACAGTTTTCTTAAAAATATATGTTTAAGTTTTGTATCATTTGGTTGGTTGGTGTGGTAGAGTTGAGTTTATCTGTGAGCTTCTGTTGAGAGAGATTTGCCTTGATCTTGCATATGAGCTGAGATTTACTGTTTTGTTGCTGAGTGTTCCTGCATGAGAGTTGAGATTCAGTTGATTTGTACTTGCATCCCAGTGGGGATTTCCCGGCTTGTAGCCGATTACCCGGTCAGTGGACCGCCAGTTTGAGCATTTGCATTTGATCGCCCGCACTGTTGTACGTCACGAACATTGCCGGGGTCGCTCCCCGTGGACATTGTTCTTTACCGGTAAAGTGGTTAGCAGTAGCAACCCGTGACCCCTTGTGGGGGGAATGTCAACCAGAGAGTGCCAGATGGGCAAATTCGCCTGAGGGTTTTGTGGAACCAATATGGTGACTGGTAATTGGGTCTTTGTGTTTTCATTTATTTGATGCATGTGTTGTTAAGTTGCTTTATCATGCTTCCTTGATGTCTTGATTATAGTTTCATTGTTATCATGCTATTTGACCTAATTCCTTGATGCCTTGATTATAGTTCTCAGTTATGTTACCCTGCTCTAAGTGTAACCTGCTTATATCCTGCTTTAATTTTGCTAAAATTATCTCCTATACTTGTATCTAGATTATAAGTTTGTTTCCTTTACAGCACCAGTTATATATCTGCTTTACCCTAACCCCTGATTTATTACTATCCTCTAGCATTGTATACCAGTAGGTACGATCTGCTATTTCTCGGCTCGTCGTGCCCACTGGGATACACTCCGGTGTGTCTCACACCCTCGGGTGACTGTTTTTCAGGTCAAGCGGGTGTTGAGATGTCGGGACGAGTTGGTGAGATCACGAGATAGAGCTTGACCCTGGACAGCCATTAGCCCAAGTGATTACCTGTTAAAAGAAAAGGAAATGTAATGAATTGAATGTAAATGTGTAACTGTAATCTTGATATAATAATAAGTGTATGTAGTTAGTACTCTGTTTTGATTGCCAAGCTAGCCGTGCATATATAGAAAAGGCTCAATCCCCTGTGGGATTGGGACTCTTCTATATATGTGGCGGTCTGTTGCGCCCGGACTGGTTTCAAACTCTGATAAAAAAAAAAAAAAAAAAAATTTGGACGCTGTTTTTTTTTTAAAACTTGGGGCGTGACAGATTAGATGGTATCAGAGCAATAGGAAACGTGATGTCTAGGTTTGGCTAGGAACGAACCCTAGGATGACTTGTGTCACGAGAGAGCGCTGGGTTTTGGTACAGTAAGTCGGGAACTTAGAAGTGTTTCGTGTTCACATTTCAGGATTAGCCGCGGTCATGGTTTCGACCGTGGGCTTGAAGTTTCAATAGGGCCAAAAGGCTCAGATCAGTTACAGGTATCAGAGACTAAAAGATAGACCACCGTGTTGTAATTAGTAAACACTGAAGTATGATTTCAATTTCTCGTGAGTTAGCATTCATGACCTCGGGAGTATAGTGACCTTTACTAGAGGTGATATTAACGGCATAAAGACTGTATGGGAAGGTATGTGATGTACCTTCAGGTGTAAGTTGTGTCCCCAACCAGTCGTTGGAGACAGATCTATGGTATTTCGCCTTTCTTTTGGTAAGCACGTTGGGCGGCCGACAACGTACTTTTGAAAGAACTGAGAAATACTCTGCCCTGTAATGGGGAATATTCAGATTGGGTCTAAATGAGTAGCCTGTGAGTTAACGACGCTTTGTGACTGATTGTCAATTGCAAACCCGTTAAAGGCTTAATAGTGGTTTAGTTAAGTTTCGGGGACGAAACTTCTTATAAGTGGTGGGTGATGTAGTAACCATGAATTTTAAAAATCTAAAATATAAGCTTAAATAATTTTTTGAATTATTTAAATGGCAAAAATGGGTAATTAGTAGTGCAATAGTGGCCCAAAAATATCGACTTTTGATCGGGGCCTGATCTGGAAAATTCAAAATCACCATTGCGATCATCTCGTCGAAACATAAAAGTTTCATATTCATATGTCTTCGATCCGACGGTCGGATCTTCCAGAAATCAGCGAAGAAATAGTGGGCCCCACAACTTAAGTTGTGCATAGTAACCCCTATTTTAATCCCTTCGCGACCACTAACGGCCGTTCCACTGTCTAGAAGTTGAAGATAGGGGTATGAGTAATGAAACCTGGCTAATTTCGACGTTCTGAACGCGATGGCACTGACGGTTTTCGCGTTTGGCGACCCGGGTGCATCGAAGTGCGTGCGCTGTACCGTAAAATACAGTATTAAATGGCCCGAGAATTTATTCGAGCGTCAAACAAACCAAACAAATATGCTATGTGACAGGTCTCGACGAGCCGGACGTCGTGGCGAAGTCCGTTTCGCGAATTGATGAGCAGATTTTCTCGAAATACGTGAAATACACCCAAAAATAGAGTATTTTCAATGAAATGTTAATGTTTATGTGTCTAAGTTAATGGGACTTAAACATCAGGGTCTTGGGTGCAATTTGCACTCACTGTGAAGTGCTTGGAGCTTGAGGGTTGGTGTGAACCCGGTTTGAGGAGAAAATGCAAAGGAATCTTGACATTTATGTGGGAATGGCCTTTGGTCTCCTTGGATCCATACTCGAGGAGTCAAGTTGGAATTAAAGCATCCAACCACTCCTCTGCAACTCCCAGAAAAGGCCCGAAGTGTAGGGAGGCCGAAGGACACCACCCCCATTGGAGAAGAAACCGAGAGAGAGAGGAGTCTGAAGATCTGGAGCAAGGCCTCCTCCACTTGTTCCTGGACTTCCTGGTGAATGTTCAGACATCTTTGGACCTCTGCTCTCTCTCCTGACCAAGCCCGAGACTACTATCAGTGGACCTTTTAGGTCCCTAGCTTCCTCCCTGCACAACCCCAAGCCTCCATGCACGTTGCATGGCCGGCGGGAGCTTAAGTTGGCCGGAAACCTAATACTAGCTCCGCCTCTGCAAAATCTCAGCAACTAAAGAACCAACAAAGCTAAAAATTGGTATGTATGGACTGTAGAACATATTTAAAATATCTGAAAAGTTTTATGGGATATAGTTGAGTAAATTGGGAGAAATTCGATGCCCTAATATTGTGGAAAATTTGTACTTCGGCCGAGCCTCATGCTCCGGCGCCGGCGGGCCTCTCCGACGCCGGCCACCTGCCCAGGGGAGATGATGGGACCCAGGGGAGTCCATCCATGCCATTGCATGGCTTCCATGCATCATGAAAAATCATGATGTCATGAATGACCCGAAAGTGCACCATGTTGCGGCCGCCGGCGCTCCGGCCACTTCCGGCCGGGGTGGGTTGGATTGGAAGCTTCGTGTGGACCCAAAGAATACTTCTATCCATGTTAGAGAGCTTCCAAGTGCCTCTGATGAAATTCGCCATTAGAGCCCATTAAGCTCGAAAGTGAAGCTTGCTCCGCCGCGCCGTCGCCGTGTCCTGTCGTTGGGCACGGGTCCAGAAAGTTTTACTTTGAGTTTTGGAGAAGTTCTGTGCAAATGGTTTGGTCCCAGATCCCTTGGTTGATTGGTCACGAATTTCAAGGTTGAAGCTTCATCTTCTCCACCTTGCCGCGGCCAACCTGGGGGTTTTGGTTGTTCCAGATTGAGGGAAAATGCTCTATAAACTTAGAACATTAGTTTGATCCATTTTGGAAGGGCCCAGGTACAGTGGAGGCAGAGAACCAATTCACTTGTTTGCTTGTGTATTAATATAGATATTATGCACACCAAGTGTTTGATAAAATGCCACAATGAAGGAAAAGTTTGAATTAGCTCTCGAGTTGTATATCAAAGTTGTTTAGAAAGGTCCCCTGAGCTTGATGCTCACTTCAGATCAACTTGGATCTGTGTGGACAAGTGTGTGGTGCATTGTGAATGTGTGTGAGAGCATGAATGGGGTTCTGGTTGAACCAGCAAGAATGGGCTGCCAAGATGGTGAGCCCCTGTGTCCTTGCAATGTTTGAAGATAGGTTTATATACAAAGTTTTGCTGTATGATGCAGAGATGAAAAGTTATGTCCTAATCGAGCTTAAATGCAATAAATCCTTAAAATCTGTACTAGGGGCTGTTTGGAAAGTTGGAATAGTGTATTCCTGGGGTTTTGGGGGTCACTGAACGCGATGCTCGCATTAAAATCAGAGTTTGAAGTCCCGGAGAAACAAAAAATGCATTAAGGCTATGTTAGTAAAGAATTTTATGGCCCGAAGTTTGCCTCGGGTTCCGTGCTGCCGCAAATTGGTGAGCACGCTGTTCAGAAAGATGGAAGTCACCTGCTGGAAGTGACGGATTGTTAAAATGATTTTCCAGTTGAAAGAACGAGCAAAAAACAGTGCTCAAAATGGCATTAAAAGTGTAATTTTATGAACCCTAGGGGTCTAAACGCAAAGTTAACATCATATACTATTTAGTAAAATGTTTAATTGATTCCTAAGCTTTTCGTTAGGAATCCATCGGCTCTGGTTGAGCGAAAATCGGATATCAATCCGTAAAACGGCAAAATCGTCGATTTTACGGTATCCGGGTTACAATTAAAAATAACTAAGAGGGTTATAATTTGATCTAGGTTTAGTTAGCGTTAGGGGGACTAAGTCGATCCCTGATTTACATTTTTGATCCAAGTTAGCTCAGTTTGCATCTGGATTCGAGCACATATTGGATTACAGATTAATTGCCTGCGCATTGACAGGTGGGTTATCTTCGGTCCGGGTTTTATCAGTTCGGCCCTCTGGGGTGCGATACTGGTTGGACTCCTGTTCTTGGTAACTTAGTTTATTTTGAGCCTTTCTGCCTTTGGTTGCAATATATATTACTGTTAGTTGCTCTGACTGATTGGCCATTTCGTAAGTTGCACTCCTATGCTTGATTATTATATCAGTCTATTAAATGCTTGAGCCTGCCTTTCCATTGATTCAGTGATTTGCTATCTTATGCCTACTTTATACCTGCTTCCTTGTTGTTCGCCCGTTATGTTGCTAAATACATGATCTTTTAGAATATATATTTTTACCAAGCCTTGTAGGGTGGCCTAAGTCTGTTCTTGTTTGATAGGACAAGGGCGACGCTCTACGAGGGTTGGGACCCAAAAAAAAAAAAAAAAACCTACTGTTTTCAAAGGTTTTCTTAAAAAAACATGTGTTTAGTTGCATAAGGGGTTAGTCTGTCTGATTGGTGTTGAGCTATGCCTGTTATCAGTTCTATTCTGCCTTACATGATTATTCATAGTGCCTCTAGCCTTTATACTTTTACTTGGACATTTCCATGGTTGATTAGTGAGCCTGTTTATTCTGCTAATCAAATAATACATCTCTGAGCACATAGATTTATTTGACTGAGGTTTTACCCAGCTTCGTAGGGTCGCCGGAGTCTGTTCTTGTTTGATAGGACAAAGGCACTGCTCTGCGAGGTTTGGACCTAAAACCCAAGCTTCGTAGTGTCGCCTAAGTCTGTTCTTGTTTGATAGGACGAGGGCAATGCTCTTCGAGGTTTGGACTTTTCAAAACAGTTTTCTTAAAAATATATGTTTAAGTTTTGTATCATTTGGTTGGTTGGTGTGGTAGAGTTGAGTTTATCTGTGAGCTTCTGTTGAGAGAGATTTGCCTTGATCTTGCATATGAGCTGAGATTTACTGTTTTGTTGCTGAGTGTTCCTGCATGAGAGTTGAGATTCAGTTGATTTGTACTTGCATCCCAGTGGGGATTTCCCGGCTTGTAGCCGATTACCCGGTCAGTGGACCGCCAGTTTGAGCATTTGCATTTGATCGCCCGCACTGTTGTACGTCACGAACATTGCCGGGGTCGCTCCCCGTGGACATTGTTCTTTACCGGTAAAGTGGTTAGCAGTAGCAACCCGTGACCCCTTGTGGGGGGAATGTCAACCAGAGAGTGCCAGATGGGCAAATTCGCCTGAGGGTTTTGTGGAACCAATATGGTGACTGGTAATTGGGTCTTTGTGTTTTCATTTATTTGATGCATGTGTTGTTAAGTTGCTTTATCATGCTTCCTTGATGTCTTGATTATAGTTTCATTGTTATCATGCTATTTGACCTAATTCCTTGATGCCTTGATTATAGTTCTCAGTTATGTTACCCTGCTCTAAGTGTAACCTGCTTATATCCTGCTTTAATTTTGCTAAAATTATCTTCTATACTTGTATCTAGATTATAAGTTTGTTTCCTTTACAACACCAGTTATATATCTGCTTTACCCTAACCCCTGATTTATTACTATCCTCTAGCATTGTATACCAGTAGGTACGATCTGCTATTTCTCGGCTCGTCGTGCCCACTGGGATACACTCCGGTGTGTCTCACACCCTCGGGTGACTGTTTTTCAGGTCAAGCGGGTGTTGAGATGTCGGGACGAGTTGGTGAGATCACGAGATAGAGCTTGACCCTGGACAGCCATTAGCCCAAGTGATTACCTGTTAAAAGAAAAGGAAATGTAATGAATTGAATGTAAATGTGTAACTGTAATCTTGATATAATAATAAGTGTATGTAGTTAGTACTCTGTTTTGATTGCCAAGCTAGCCGTGCATATATAGAAAAGGCTCAATCCCCTGTGGGATTGGGACTCTTCTATATATGTGGCGGTCTGTTGCGCCCGGACTGGTTTCAAACTCTGATAAAAAAAAAAAAAAAAAAATTTTGGACGCTATTTTTTTTTTTAAAAAAAAAAACTTGGGGCGTGACAGACGGAGAGTCGTCAATTGAGGGGGAGTCGGACGAAGAAGAACTCGTTGAGGCTTATCAACAACTTCTTAAGGAATCAAAGAAGATGGCCAAGCACATCAAGAAGTTGAGAAAACAACGACTTGAGGTTGAAGACGAGAACCGTACTTTAAAGATCAAAATTCATGATCTCGAGGAGGAACGAGGACTTTTATTGAACAATAATAAACTCCTCTGAGAAAAGCTAAACCAATCAGAAACGATCATTAATTCTCATATGGACAAGATTGGTTTTCTAGAAAAACAGTTTGAGGAAATTCATGAAGCCAACCAAGGTTTGACCAAGCTAGCTCATCAACTCAAATCCGACATACAAACTCTTTCAACCGGTTTCGAAAAATTTGACGGTATGTCCGGATTAGGTCAAACAAGCAAAGTTGGTTTGGGATATAAACAGAAATAAACTGTGAAGGCTTCAAGTTCCACAATTAAGTTGAAAGGAAAAACATGCTACCAATGTGGAATTGAAGGACACATAATGAAGACGTGCCCGAAAATTAGAAAGAAGAATTTATCGGCATCTTCATCTACGGAGCGGACTCTACGGATTCAAAAGACACATCAATTCAATAGAGTTCCCTCAATCCACCAAAGGTTCGAGCCACAACATCGGATATTCAAGAGGACACTTGCAACGTGGGAACCTAAGGTGGATCAACAGTCAAAGCTAACATCCCCCGGCCACAACGAATCAAGACAACCCGAAATCCAACGGTTTTGGATAAGGAAAGGTAATATCTTTCCTTGTCTTAAGTTTTAAATTTTTTTTGACTGTATGTAATGCTTTGATCGGTTTTCTTTTCATATTTATCTTGATCTTTGCATTACATGATTTCAATGCTTGTCGTTTTCATGTTTTGTTTTAAACAAAAGGGATTTAATGAACGATTGCGACTTGTTTTAGTGCATTGAATATAAAAAGGGTTTACTTTCATTCGCTCCTAATTAATTTCATATTAATTGTCAACTTTACTTCATAATCATAATCTTTGAAGATATTTCATTATAGGAGTTTTTGATAGTTATATTCATCAAATTTTAGTAATCATGTGTAATCTTAAGGTGCTTAACCTATCTCGGTTGTGTGAATTCATTGTAATAAACATGAGACAACGAATAGACTAAAATTTGGGATTTAATTCTTTCACGTAAGAGATTGCATTCTTACAGGGGTAATTAAAAGAGTTGAAAATATGTGGAAAGAGTTACATCCGTAAAGGAGTGTGAAAGCTACCACCACATGTTGGAAAGAAATACCACATGTTTTTAGATGCGTGATAATATTTTTGGTAAAATCTTTAGATGAAGCTTTCGGAGATTCATATTCAAATTTTCTATATTTTGAACAATCTCCTGGTTGGTATAAGGTGGGATACTTGAAAGATGCTCAAAGAGCCACCCTTAGGTATTTTAGTGCTTATCTCAAATTTGAAAGGGTATTGATCAAATTAATGTCATTTGAAAATCTCTGTAAGTCATTTTTGATAATCCATTACATCTTGATAGATTTCGGATCTCTAGATTATTTTTGATGACTTGTGTTTGACGTATATAAAATGAAAAACGGTTATAATGTTTTATCTTTTTTTTCATGATTTAGAAGTAAATTTTTTAAATTTTTGTAAAATTAATTGGATTGAATGACATCTGTGTGATCTCGCAATTTTCAAGCACTTAAATTGATTTTCTTGATGGCACGCAAATCGATATTTAAAAGATTTCAAAATTTGGATTTGTTTCAAGAAATTTTTTGTTTTTAGCTCTGGGGTACCAGTACTCACATTTTGGTACCGAAACCAATTTTTCGAAATTGGTTTTCAATCCGGAACCCGAATTGGAATTTTTCGGATTTTTAATTGGGTACCGGTACGCGCCTTCGAGTACCGGTACGCAATCTGTGTTTTCATTATATACCGAAACCGAGGGTTTATTTTTCACTTCCTCTTTTGCAAAAACTCTCCCTTTCTCACTCTAAAAGATTTTCAAGGTATTTTTCTTCAAGATCTACGAGATTCTTAATGTGATTTGTAAGATTTTTCATCAATCATGCTTTTTATGTTTCAAAACCCTAATTTTTACGTTTTGATGATTTATTTTGGGATTTTTTAGTTGATCTCTACTTCTTATGAAATCTCTTGCATATATCACCTTATTTTCTTGATTAGAGTATAAATGATTACTTTCTATGTGATTAGATTCATGGTTTCTTACATATATTGCTTGAATCTTTCATTTACATCATTTCTTTAGATCAAGAAAATTAGAAATTTAAGGCTTGCATGTAAACTGGTTTTGAATGTTAGATCTTCAAAGTTTACATGTTTAGAATGTTTGTTAAACATTTTTAAGCCTTTTATGATATTCATATTCGATCAAATCATAGTGCATTATGTTCTTTGCAGGATAATGGCATTCTCTTTGCTACTTGCACTTGTGGTTTTGATGGCCACCGGGAGTGGACGTGGAAAGAAGAAAGCTTCTAAACGATCACGTGATGAAGGCTCAACAAGCTCAGAATCAGAATCTTCATCGAAATATGAGGAAGAATCGGTGAAAGGAAAAGGAAAGGCACCGATGACTTCAAGGAAAAAGAAAGATGCAGATTCTCCGCCACGAAGAAGTACCGGAGGACCGATAATTCGTGAGCGCTCTCAATAAGAACGGCGATCAAAAATTGGTAAAGGTGAACAACACATTAGTTCAAAGCGCCGTGAAATATTTGAGAATAGAGCATGTATTGGAGAGCGACATGTCAACTTCAATGAGTTGTATCGAGAAGTTCCAGACTTTGCAAGGCTACTGGAATGGATTCCTATTGAGCCACTTGGTAGAGTTCCTGCTAGGATGGGTTTCTTTGTGGAGCTACTCAGGGAGTTTTACATGAGAGCAGTTATACTTCACGAGGATCCTGACACCGGGACTTTCATTTTTGAAACAACAGTTAGAGGTGTCAAGTTCGATATTACTCCTGTTGTAATTGATGTAAATCTGGGATTGATTGTTCAAACAATGGGTCTGCACTATACTCATGGCGACTTTCAGCATGAAACTCATTGGGATATCGTTGTAAATGCTATTTGCAAGTCTGGAACACATACAAACATGTTGTATGTTGAATCAAAAGATTTAAAACCGGAATACCACATTCTGTCTTTAATTATTTGTTACAACCTCTTGCCTACGTTGGGGACTAAAAGGATACGATGGGATCGTCTTCTTCTTCTTTATTTCCTTGGTCACCCAGAGAGTGCATATGGAATTAACGTCAATATTCCATTCCTTATTTGGCAACAAATGGTGCATGTGATTGAAGGATTAAATCGCCGCGAACTTCTTCCATACCCGATCTTGACCACTCGCATTTTGGAAGATCACGGAGTTGATATTTCTTGTGTCAAATATGACTATGGCTTGGGCTCTATTAATGGAATTATATACCTTGGCCAAGTTAATTAGCACTCTAAAGACCTTTGGGCATGTGAAAGGTTATGCAAGTGAAGCGACTCCAACTGCACCGCCTCGTCAAGTGGAACATCAAGACTCTTCTGGATCAGATGAGGTAGTGACACTACAATCATTGCATTGGGAAGTACGCTCACAGAAGAAAAGAATGGAACAAGGGTTCAAGAAGCTTGAGGACGGATTGAAGAAAATTTTTGATATCCTCGGCTGCAAGCATGATGATGTAGTTCCCGGAGCGACCGGGCCAAGTACTTCACATGGACCTACTTCACATGATGACGATGATGATGAGTGACGGCCATGAAGATGAGTGACTCTTTACTTTTCTTGTTCTTGCTTTTCATTTTCGTTTAGTTTGTTGTTGAACAAGAACTTTTATGGTCATGTAACTATGAACTGATGCTCTTAGTACTTTCTTTTTGTCTAGTATTTTCACTGTTTGACAATTTGTGACAAAAAGGAGAAAAGAGAAATGACGGAGATGAGATGTTTCGAGATAGGGGGAGATGACGAAAAAGGAGCTGAAAATCAAAAAGAACCAAAAGGACGAATCAAATGTAGGACTTACATTTAACGACTGACGTTTGATTTTGTTTGGAGTTTTGTTTTGCAGGATTTACATCACTTTAAGACTCCAAGTCCTAAGTCATAGAGTTTGTTCTAGGATTGGTTCAAATGTATTTTTGTTTATTGGATCTTTCACGCAAAGAAAGTCAATGTTTTGGTGATGACATTGAGTTTCGATTTTTTGGTTTAAAATGAGTGTTTTGAGCATTTTATATATTTTTGGGTTTTGTCACGAAATTGCCAAAGGGAGAGATTGTTACGATTTTTTATGTTGGCATATTTCGTGATTTGAGTCGGAGTCTTGAAGTGATCAAATTATCAAATCAGCAGTCGAAGACTCAGAGAAGATTCAACATGAGCTCAAGTTGACACTCAGGTATGATTAAAGTAATCATAGTGATTTAAGTATATTTACAATCTTTGAAATCATGATTTTATTGAAACCCAGTTTAGTAGAGGTTTTGGGAACTTGGATTTTAACTCAAAACTTATTTTAAGTTTGGATTCCGGTACATGGTTTGCTTTGTTAAACTTATCTTTGAAAAATTCAGTATTTTACATTGAGTACCGGAACCCCACTTTGAGTTCCTCAAAACCCGACACAAGATTTTCTGGAATTTACATTAAGTACCGGAACCCAACTTTGAGTACCGGAACGCAATAAGAAAATCTGTCTATTGCGTCATTAAGTACCGGAACCAGCCATTTAGTACCGGTACGCAATGTTAAGTAGTGATAAGAATGCTAAACCGACTTTGATTGATTTCCAAAGGTTATAAATAGATACTTAGGGTTTCTCAATAACGACCGACCAATTCAGAAACACTTGAGAGCAACCCTAGAGGCTAGGTTTATATCGTTCTTCTTTGTAGCCTCTTTTAGGTCAATTCGACGGTTCTTGGAAGATATGCTTTTTGTCGAATTGATCTAATCTTTGCTTAGAGAGTTCTTCCATGGTTCTCTAATGATATTCTAAGCAAATGATCACCATCGAAGCCTATACCTTCGTAACGGCTGAGTTTGCGTCAAGGAGTTGACGTGGCATCGTGGATTCGATGTGTTGAAGGTGTTTCGTGGATTCGAAACGTGTTGCTCGTGGATTCGAGTGGCGTTCGTGGATTCGGACGTGTGTATTGGACCTGCAGTCGGTGAGCGCAAGATCCGGAGAAGTTGAAGGAGGGGTTGGAGTTCGTGGAGTCGGTAATCACCTTGTTATCTTTCAAATTCTTAGTGGATTGTTATTGCGTGTTGGTCCCGTAGTTTTTACTCCTGTGATGGAGTTTTTCATGTAAATCTCGGTGTGCTGTTTTTATTTTCTGCATTTATTTTTAAATTGCACTGAGATTGGTATTTTGGATATTGCACCTATTCACCCCCCCTCTAGGTGTTTGATAAAACCTATTTAGATCCTTGGGGATCCATAAACCTACACGAGGTGCTCAAGACAATACACTATCTCAATGATTGCCTCATAGGGTCCAGTCAAGTCTGCGCCGACCTACTACCACCATCCACACCGGGCAGGATTTACGTAGGGCGTCCACTTGGACTGCATCGACGTCACATGAGAACATATAACATGCCTAGCTCCGGAGTGACACTCGATGGGAGCGACCCCACGAGGAAAATCAGCGTATCACAGTCTAGCTCAATACGGCTCATGCAGTCTATAGTCCACTATCAGGATCAACCAGATCCACTCTCGGCTCAAAACAAGCTCATAGTATAAAGAGATCGGCACAACAACGACTCTCGATCTAGAGCAAACCAGACGACAACAACGAAGGATTCGAAAATTCTGAAAGACTAGTGCCTACAACCCCAATCAAACAAGAACAGGTTCCAAGCACAACCTCCCGTAGCTCTCGACCCCTCCAAATGTACACAAAACAGTCGATAACAATGCAGGATCCGAAAATTCTAAAAGACTGGTGCCTACAACCCTAATCAAACAAGAACAGGTTCCAGGCACAACCTCCCATAGTTCTCGACCCAAATATGAGAGCGGCCCTTGGAACCCAGATGACTCGAACCCTCTTCAAGTGAGGAGGTTTATATAAAAAAATGGCATTTATTTCTAAAAACTATTTTCACTCCAACCCTCTTCGAGTGAGGATAAAAGATAGCTATTTTTTTAGAAAATCATCTTGATTTGAGAAAACCTCTTTTAATAAATTTTAGTTCTTAAGAAATCAGTTAAAATGAGTTTTATTTTTCCAACCCCGAAAGGCTAGTGCCTTTACCTTAATCAAACAAGAACAGATTCCGACAACCCTTCGAAATTTGGAGGGAAAATATTAGTTTACCGAAATCATGTGTGTCCAAAAACATTCTAGGTTCAAGGTCCTGCTTCTCTCAACAACTAACAAAACCGGTCGGAAGACACTCAATGACCTGGGACCACTGTGTCACACCCTTGGGGTCGAAACTACGACCCGGGCTCGACAACAGATCCTCCGCCTATACAAAACCCCGCATAGGCGAAGCGTCCAATCTGCAAGAAAAGGTGCTACATCTAAAAGATATCAGAGCTATAAATAAAAATCTGCTGTAAAACTAAAACCAACCACTGTACAACTGGAAATAATAATAACAATGTCCATCTCCCAAAAAGATAATCATACAATATCCTCAAATACAAAACCCAGAACTCAACAGGGAGGTATCTCCAATAAAACATCAGTGTACAGGCTCTCAATACATATCATATCCTCACTACATTAGTCTCTTAAAAGAGAAAAATAAAATAACTAATCTACTGAAGATCTCCTCTGAAGGGGTACCGCTACTCTCCAACGACGGGTAGGGATCTAGCTCGCGACTCCCTCGCCTCGATCAATAACCGCAGAATCAGCAACACCCGCTAAGACTCTACAAAACAAATAAGAAAAAAGAAAGGGAGGGGGAAAACCCCTAATGGGTGTGAGAACTACACCAAAAAGGGAGTTTTCAGTGGGTACCGCCACCAGGCCCGACAATCTGCCCACTAAGTCCACTAGAGGCATAAGATAACCAATGCAGTAAAAACTGAACAAGAAAGCTGGAGACACTCAACAGCTACCATGTCTCTATCTAAATGCTCAAATGAGAAAAAACCAATGAAAGGTATGCAACCGCTCGCACACGAGGTGAACAATTGCCCAATCGAGCTGACTGCCACATCTGGTCCAGTCAAACCTGCGCCCACCTACAACCACCTCCCACTGCTGGGCAGGAATTACGTAGGGTGTCCAAACGGACTAACTCGCTATCGAATAGTGGCTCATGCAAGCAGTCGAAATCCACGCTCTCTCTCAGAACGGATAGACTCAAGATGCTCAACCTCTCACAGAACGGTCAAAGTACTCACAACGACAACGGGACCACCGTTAATCCCAAACGGTTCCCAACAATACTATCACTAATCTAACACAGCTACTAGACTCCACTCAACCCCCTGACACGAGTGCAACAATAAAGTACCTGCCTGAAACAAACCCAATCAAATTGACCAGTAAGAACTGGTACTACCTGCTGTGCCTTACCGTATCGGGTATGCTGGCCGACGCATAACACCGATGAAAAGGAGTCTCAAGGACTCAAAGCCTATCTGTCGCACACTCCGGAGTGGCACTCGAGGGGAGCGACCCACACGAGTAAAGTATCTCAGTAATAAGTAACATAAGTATCATAAATCAGCATGACTGGATCACGACTCTGATGAAAGTGGGAAAGCTCAACCACTAAAGAAAATCCCGGTCCTCAATTAGATGCAAAAGTACTCAATAAGTGGAAAACTCCGTCCACTAGAGAAATCTGATACCCAATCTGATGCATAAGTAAATATCCGGTCAATCGCCCAATATCTGCGGTTGCCGCAATACCCTGCCGTCTATAATCAAGTCCTAAAACCGACCTCCGGTCAACCGCCTAAAGTCCGCGGTCACCGCAAAACCCTATCAACCACAATCCACCACAACCCGTCCCTGACACCAATGTCCCAGCTACACTACCCCAAACCCCTGCTCGCACCCAAGCAACACAGACCGCATGACTAACAAAGAAGGAGAAAGGAATAACATGGTTTCTCCTAAGTCAAGTTCCAATAAGTAGTGTAGCAGTAAAAGATGGCCTAACTATATGTCCATACAAGCATGCATTTGTCCTCAAGGAAGAATAAAGATGAGATAACGAATAGTAGTATCAACTAGAAATAACCACATGCCCGAAAATCAAAGATGAACTACCCATGTCCATAATCCATGAAAACTCCTCAGAGTAATTTCCGCACATAGATAAATCATCCTACTTCATCGAGTAAATCCAATCCCATGAAAGTCTATGTGTTAACATGGCATACTAGTAACTTGCTACTATAATAAATCGATCTCGCAAAACGATGCCAAAAATAATCAAACATGATCTCCATCTCATCTAGTGTCTAATAACCACAACCATCCACCATATGCTAGATCTTAATTCCTTTAAATCATGTACAATATACAAGTAAGCATTAAACACATGATCAAGGCCATTTCCATGCTTACATCTCAAATCTATTAATTGTACATTTAATCATGCATGCATTTTAACATATAGAATTAGAGAACCGTCCACCGATTCTTGGGACAAAGCAACCCACCTGAAACGCTTTCCGTAGGCAAAGCTGAAGTCGGTGAAAAGAGTGGACACTTGCAAACAAAATCCGCTGAACCCGTATCCTCGGTACATGTCGCGCAAGCCTCGGCTCCAAACAACATCACCCCAACAATGCAACACCACAACAAACAACATCACAACACAAACTATACCCCAAACATACACCAACAGCATTGCTGTTTTTCCCAAACAGCACAAAGAAGGGCATTCCTCACCTCCAAGAAGTGCTCCAAAAATTCCAAAAAATTCACGGTTGCGATCCTCGCGACGAGTAGCACCAAAACGAGTATTTATACGCCCCGTTCCTACACCTGTAGGTCAAGATACAAATTAAACAAAGCGGGGCGCCGGCAATCCACAACACTGCAAAAACTGCGGGATACAACCCCAAAGAAGCTTAAATCTCACCTTCGAAGAGTCCTCAGAAAAATCCAATAAAAAATAAGCGCGTTCCTCTCGAAGAGTAGATGTCAATTGAGTCCTTAAACGCCTCATTCCGATGCCCGTAGGCCGAGAAATCCCAACATTACTCCACCGCCATCCCGTACCTCACAGCAGTACAAAGGGGTCAGAAAACACCTCGGAAACTGTGCCAAAAACTTGAAATGTGGAGAAGTGATCAACACGGAAATCAAAGCCTTACCTCTCGTGAACGCGTTGCTGCAAAAATCGGCTCAAAATTCCATCGGGGTGAACCGGTGTGTCTCGCGGACTGAAGAGCGACGGTAAAAGCCAAGAATCCAAGGTGCGTCGATGTGCGCCGCGTCGCAGAAAAGGTTGATGCCGCGGCCTCCAAAAATCCTAAAAATCCATCGAAGGATGGAGGGTACAGTGTAGAAGGCTCTGTAGAAGGGGGAGCTCCCAGAACAACCGAAAAAACTCGCATAGGCCCAGCCCAAAGCCTATTTATAGGCTGAAATCCAAGGGAGAAAAACTATTTCGGGCCCAATATTTCGGGCGCCCGGAAATTTCCGGGCGCAAACTGTGCGCCCGCCACCTCACCCTCCTCAGCGCCCGAATCCTCCACAGCATGCCACGTCGCCCCCCGAACAGGTGACAGCCGATCCAGCCACCCGCCATGCGCCGCGTGGCCCGCGCGGGAGCTGACGCGTGGCGCACCCACGCGCGGGAAACGCGGTCAACGCCGCCTGCCAGCCCACGTGCCCGCTGCGCCCGCCGCCTGCGCCCCCTGCCAGGCACGCATCCCGAGGCCACCCCTGCCTGCTCCGTGGATCCAGTCCACAGCACCGACCAATCAAGTACGACCACGTGTCCCAAGGCAAACCAACGGGAAGACGACACGTGGCACGACACCTCTGTGCACCGCGCGCGTGCCCGCGCCCACTCCGGCGCCTGCCCGGGCCCGCGCCGCCGCGCTCCGCCACTGCCCGTCGCCACCGCCGCTGCCCGCCGGTTGCCGAAACAGTACAACAACCTCGAAATCTGTGCACGGGCGTCCGCGCTCCGAAAAATACAAATAAGTAGTCCATTTTCATCATTTTCGCACGCTGAATACAAATCCGTTGTCCGTTTTGCCAAATTCCAATCTTCAAATTTTCTGAAGGCATCCAGATAAGTGTTCCTAACCTAAATTTCGCGCTGAGTCCAAATTTGATATCCGTTTCACACGAAACCACTCCTAAATTTTCGACGGGGTCATCCGATTACTCTCGTGATCCATTTAACACACTGAGTCCATCACTTGTCCCCTATTTGAGCACAAACACCACCGACGTACTACAAAGGCCTCTAGAAGCTGCAGATGTAACAGTAAACCATACGTGGGAATTTCGGGTCCTCACACACTGTCTACCCAAACGGCTCCTAACAACACTGGCCGGAGAACACTCAACGGTCCGGGACCACCGTATATCCAAACGGCTCCCGATACTAGAACAAGATCTAGCCTCAACTATCAGACTCCACTCGGCCCCCAAGCACGAGCGCAATATGCATCCTACACTACCCCAACCACACGGCCCAATACCCGGGCAAGGATACACTCTAAGTGAAGAGGTAAAATAATGTAAATGTAGGAAATCCGAAAACAGCTAAAGTATACCCAGGTTGAGAGTTTTCTAAAGTCATATCAGAAATCATGCAACATATGACAGGGGTGCTAGTCAGAGTTCCACAACTCTAAAACTATCATAAACATCAAAAGCAAGCCCTATCACTAGCATGCTGATAACTACGCAATAGACGTAATAAGAAGTCCACTGAATTCGGAGGAAATCCAACCTACCTAGAACGTGTCGATTCGCAGTCCGATCGGCTGAAACTTGGCGTGCACGTTCTTCAGGCTCCTATGGTCCCAACAAACCAAAAAACTTTCAAAAACTCCTACCGTATTGAGCACAATTGCGAAAACACCGGGTTAGTCGCAGAAATCCAGCAAACAACATCATAAGCATCCGGGATCCCAAACTGGACTCATACCTCAACGAAAAGGTGCCAAACATGGTCCCTAAGTTCTCCTCCAACTTAGGAACACCCAGGGAACAAGGAAAAGCTCTCCACAAGTGCCGAAAAATCTGTGAAAGCACGATCTCTTCGGTGCTGTCCAAAACTTGACCATAAAAATGTGCTCAAACTTTTACATTCTCAGAATAACTCCATAATCACCATGAAATCACCTTCAAAAATCCCAATGAAAGGTGCCCACGTGTTCCTCTTGAAGTCTAAATGAATTTCAAGCCTTTAAACTTCAAAATCCATCAACGAAAAGCCAAGATAATCCATGAACAACTAGTGTTGTCCAGAACAGTGCCCTGTGGGGAAGGTCCCTTCCAAATTTTAGCTCAAAACTCCAAGTGGTTAGCTCAGGGAAAGCCGCGGACGAAACACTGACGGAGGAAACTGCAGTTGCAGGAACAATAAAGCACACAAAGTCGGGGAAGAAGATGATGAAAAGATCCAAATCATTTCAAAAATCCATAAGAGTGGTGGGAGGGTGTTTGGGCTTCTTCTCAGGTCGCAAAAGCCCTAGCCAAACCCTCAAACATGGAAGAGGAACCCCTATATAAAGCCACAATGCACTTCTGTCTAATTTTCAGCTCAAACCCTATGTTTCGGGCGCCCAAAAACACTGGCCTTGTGCTCATACATGTGGCGGCCATCCGAGCAGCGCCCAAAACCACGATCGCGCGCCACGTGTCCCCGCTCGACGGAGTGGTTAGCGCTGGCCAATGGGAGCCCACCACGTGGAAAAGCAGCGTGGGCACCGCACTGACTGCGTTGGGTCTTCCGCGTCCGCATGCCCGACCAATCATGTGTTGCCACGTGTCCCCTCCCACTCCAATCACGGTGTGACACGTGGAAAGGTTGACCCGGTGGTCCGCGGCCCTGCACACCTACTCCCGGACGCCCGAATCCACTTCTGGGCACCCGAATCTGCCCAAAAACACAAATTTATGTGTTTTTTATCGATTTTTTGCGCTGAGTCCGTTTCTCACGTCCGTTTGGTGCGCAAACGCACTTGACACACAAAAATAAGTGCGCTGACCATGTAGCCAAGCAACATAGGGATTCGGGTCAGGACACTCACTCCTCTCTCTTTCTTCTTTCCCTCACACTCTCTCCTCTTTCTTTCTTTAGAAACCAACCCTCAAGCTAAGGTTTGGAGAGGAGGAAGCTTGAAAAAGCAAGAAGAAGAAGAAGAAGAAGAAGAAGAAGAAGAAGAAGAAGGTCTTGGAGCTTGTTCTACTTGTAAGTTGGTTTTTTGGATTTCTAGGTTAGGGCTTGCCTTAAATCTATCACACCCCGAGACCGCCAATTTGGTCAGTTCGGGCACGCCAACAGATCCGCCAATCAGGCATGACCTTTGACTACCCGAAAGGAACGGTAACATCCAAAATATCACATTCAGTGTATGTGGAAGCTCAATATTAGAGTACTAAAACCACTACTAACTAAAACTTTCATCCAATAAACAACAAGTTTAAACTAAGAATGAAAGTATACATGAGTGAACCATAATATATCATTTATTACATTTTTCATCTCTTAACTTGAACTTTAACAATATTACAATTTACATTCTTTTTCCTCACAATACATAGTTCACTCAAAATATAAAAGGGGTACATCTGCTAGACCCTCTAGGTCTCTATGCTGCTGGGCCTTTGCCCTTGTCGCATGCCTCGCTGACTGTACCTGTACCTGTACCTGAAAAAATGGTCACCCAAGGGTGTGAGAACTACTTAAAGTTTCTAATGGGTTCAACCACCGAGAAAGAATGCTCTACACCACTTGGTCTAATGGAAGCAGGATAGCAAGATAAACTATACTAATAATAACTGCAGATGCTGACTAACATGATCATAACTAGGTATGATTAACTCTACACTATCTGTGTATGTTCCTTGTCTCATTGCTATCAATCTTGCCACTCTGGGCCACTATCCACAACTCGGCCACTATGTTGTTATAAAAGGGTTATACTAACCCGGCCACCTAGGCCACTCTACTTTCCTCTTTACCTCTTTCACATTCTTGTGCTTTAGTTCAAGTTGCTAAACCCTCGAAAATTCTTGCCCAAAGGGACCCAGCCAGGCAGTCATGCTACCATAAGACAAGATTTTTAAGGTTGCCGATAGCACCCGCAAGTGCTATCCCGTCCCAACGAGAAAAATGTGTCCTTCGGGTCGCCACCTGGGAGAGGGACACTGCCTTTTACGTCCGACAGGAGCGCCCGGGGAGAGGGACACGCCCTTTACGTCCCACAGGACCACATTTCACCCCCGAAGGTACACCCGTTGTAAGAATTCGAATTTTTGTAAATAAATAAAAAGAGAAATAATAAAAGTCAGGTCGAATTTTGAATCATTAATGGCTCAGATAGCGACAGTGCCCCTTTTCTGCAGTGTAATTTGCACAATTAATGGGCCCGAAATATCACCTTTCAATCCGAGCCTGATCTCGAAGATCCGAGACCACGAGTGCGACCGTCTCGTCGAACTGAGTGAAAACCATATTGAACTTGTTCTGATCTGACGGTCGGATCTCCCAGAAATCGGCGTTGAAGCCGGCGGGACCCGCGACTTAAGTCGCGGGTACAATGAACAGTGAACCCTAATTTTGGATCCCTTTCGCGCCAACGTCGAGCCAATTCACTGTCCGGAATCCGATCACGGCACTTCAGGTAGTCGTTTTTAACGGTTTCATCATTCTGGACGTAATGGCGCTAACGGAATTAACGTTTGACGACTCTGGAACCTCGAAAAGCGCGAAAACTGTATTTTGACACAGTTATTATGGACCCGAAATTCATCCGGGTGTTTTCTCAAAAAACAAAAATCATGACCTGATAGGATTCATCGAGACGGACGTCCTGGCGAAGTCCGTTTTTCGATCTGACGATCGGATCTCCTTGAAAAGCGTGAAATGCATCGAAAAATGTGAATTTTACACATAAATCCCTATTAAACTTGCCTCGGAAAGCGTGCCACTCATGTGAGAGGGACCTTGATGTAAATAATGCATACTGTAGTGGATCTAAACCTAAAATACTATGTATAGAGGGATCAAATAGCAATTAGTGCTATCATGTATATATATATACATGTAGCTAACCTGGGGCTAAAGAAAACCCTAGATCCCCGAGCCTCAGCCGCACACTCCAACAGAACCCCCTCCTCTGCCGCTCTCCTCGGACCCAGCCGCACCGGCCGCCGCCTCCCCAGCCGCCGGAGAAGAAGAGACCAAATATCTCCTCCTCTCGGGTTGGAGAAGAGGTGATCCACGCAGGAGCTTTAGATGGTCCCAACTTACTCTGGAGTGACCATCTACGTAGCAGAGGCCGAGTGGAGGTGAACCCGAGGCCCGCCGCCGCCGCGCGCCGCCGTGGGGGACATCCTCCTTCTTCTTGGTTTTCTGGCGAGGTAAGCCCTTAGGTCTTTTCTTGTTATTCTTGCACCTAGACACTGCCAAGGTATTGCTGATACCGAGAGGACCTCTCGGGTGCAGGCCCAGCCGGCGCGTCGTCCCGATCTCCGGCGGGGGACCATTATCGCCGGATTATTGTCTTTAGACCGATCACGGGCGCGGGCTCCTTCCGGCCATCAAGATCGAGATCAGAACCGTTGATCCGGCCCCTCTGAGCGACTGCAACACTTCCCCGAAGTTTGATCCCGATCGGATCAGGATCAAGCCCAAACGAGAAAGCCCTAGGAATCGGGTTATTGGCATCTTGGCCGACCGTCGCCGTCCGGCGCCGCCGCGGCCTTCCGACGCCGGCCACCTCTGCTGGAAGCATCCTGGTGAGGTGGGGATCAGCTCGGTCCATCTTGCTCCGGCCCGGACCGCCGTGCCGGAAATCCGCCATTGTTGGTGTTGAAGCTTCGCCGGAGCTCCTCCGCCGCGCCACGCCGCCGCCTCTGGTCGCCCGGGAACCACTCAGGTAAGTTTCTATGATCCTCCTGAGTTCCCTCGTGGCCTTGCATGTGGCTCTTGACGTGAGGTTTTTGACCACCAGGGTTGCACCCGAGCCGCACTCGAGCTCCATCTCCGGCCAACTCCGGCGACTCGGGACCTCGGCGACCATCCAGGTAAGGCCTATACACCACGACTAAGCCTCCCATGATTTTAGTTTGGGTCAAAAGGGCCCCGGTTCCATGGACTTAATTATTGCACCCGAACTATATATTCCGGGCTCTAGCTCCGGCCGCCGCCCCTCCGGCCGTCGGGCTTCGACCCAACTTGCACCAAAATACTTCTGGGGACCTCTTCTAAACCATGCTCCCCTCTGAAACAGGACAGAGCCTGTTTTGCTCCAAGTGCACCAACCCAAGCCCTAGCCCGAGTTGAAGCCTTGCTCCGGCCATCTTTCCGGCCGACCTCCGACGCGCGCAAGGTGAGCACACTACTCCCCTGTTAATACTGAACCCCATGCTCAAGCTAGATCACATTAAAACCATGTACATATTAAGTTGTATCAAAGTTGTAAATTGACATAAAGAACATTATGGGCCAACTTTTAATCTGGGCCTCGCGCCAGCCCAACCCTGTGAGCACGGGCTCCGTCTCGACGTAACGAACCCGCTGAAATTTACGGCGTCATCGTCGGAGTCCTGGATTGCAAGAACGGGGCAAAACAGTGTGTTCAACATAGCGAGTTAAAAGGCTAACTTTGCTCTGGGGTTTCGCGCTGACCCAAGGTTGTGAGCACGGGGTCTGTCACGTCAATTCGGACGCGCTGAAACTTACGGCGTCATCGTTGGACCCCCGGATTTTAAGAACGAGCGAAAACAGTCGATTAATTAAGAACAAATATGCAATTTTTGATACTTTATGGACCAACTTGCAATTGTTACTCCCTGGCTGTCCTTAGACAGTATTTACGCACTACCTGGCTATTTTGTTAGGGTTCCGATGGTCCCCGTTGACTAGGAATCAGATATTGATTGACGAATTGACCAATTTGACCCGTTTAAGCCTTCTGTTAGTGTAACATCGTCGGGAAAGGGTTGTGTGAGCTTATTACTGATTATATTTACTGATACAGGGCCCAGTTGTTCAGCACCAGCCTCCCAGTAGCTGCGCGGGAGTTCGAGAGTCTGCCTTCATCCAGGTGGGTTACTTTCGAACCGGGCCTCAGCTTTTTGGCCCTCTGGTTGCTTGGTTTGTCGGACCCCTGTTTTGATTTCCCTGCTGATTTTACCTATGTGACTTAGCCTGACATATATTGATCTCTTTGACATAGCATGATCCCGCTGATTGACATTGACCTGACTAGACCTGTGCTTGAGATTGCCTGTCCATGATTAGTCTGATTATGATTATTCCCGATAGCTCCTGATCTTCTTGAGACATGATTGATTATCTCTGATTTACCTGACTTTCAGTATACCTATCTGCTGTTATATTCCTGTATATAGTTTTGCATGATTAGATGACACCTGTTGATTACTATCATGGAGATATTTCTAGATACTACTCGATATGCATGATTGATTTATTCCGATGGATAGATATAGACAGATGATTCCCTGTTGGGACTTCGGCATGTTGCCGACTACCCGGTCACTAGACCGTGAGATTGATCATGATGACTTGCCATGCACTGCTGTACTTCACGAACATGGCCGGGGTAGCTCCCCGTGGAGATTGTTCTTTACCGGTAAAGTGGTCTGATGATAGACCCGTGAGCCCTCGACAAGGTTATGTCAGCCGAAAAGGTGCCGAACAGTGGCATTGCCTGAGGTCCTCTGAGACCAATATTGGCACATGATTGGATATTTGGTTTCTACCTTTGACGCATTACTTTTACTCATACTGTTGCTCAGTTGTTTCCAGCACTATTATCGGTAGACATGCTTTCATCATCTGTAGTTCTTTATACATGATCCTTGCAGTTGACTTTTGATTTCCGGCATGCATGCTCTACAGTTTTCATGATAGATTATCTCTGATATACCCTGATTGTTCAGCATACTTACTGGTAGTTGTACTCTGATTATTAGTAGATATCTATGTTTCCAGCTGTCCTATAGATCTCTTACTATCCGCAAATTTTAGTACCCAGTAGGTACGATTAGCTGATCCTCGGCTCGTCGTGCCCACTGGGATACATGTACAGTGTATCTCACACCCCTGGGTGACCATTTTCCCAGGTCCGTCGGGTGGGGAGATAGCGGGACGATCCAGTGAGCAGATTACGATAGAGCTGTCCCCATGAGCATTACATATCGATGATTTATGCAGACATTTACTTTCCCTCATTTTATTCAGTTCTATTTGACTTAGACATTTGAGACAATGATGTAATAATTTAACTGTTGATTATTCTTGCTGATTAGATTAGATCAGTCAATGATATATCTGTTGATCTCTGATGATGATTTTAGCCGTGCATGTATAGGGGAGTCTCTGTCCTCGGGATAGAGGGTCTTCTATGCGTGTGGCGGTCTATTGCGCCCAGTTTGCAAACTCTGATTTCAAAAAAAAAAAAAAAAAAATTTTACCGGATTTTTAAAACTCGGGGCGTGACAGATTAGATGGTATCAGAGAAATAGGTATACGGTACCTAGGAAAAAAAAAATTGATTAGGATCTGGTTAGGATGAACCCTAGGATGACTTATGACGTGAGAGCGCGGGGTAATTGTCTAGCGGTTAGGAGTTCAGGTGTATTTTCACACTTATGAGACGTTTTTCGTAACTTGTCGTTGTGACTACGAGCGGTGTTCGCACGCGCTCTGGGCTTAGTGGTCATAGTGGGTGTAGTATTAGCTGTGATTGTGGTATGAGCCATGGATTTGATAGACCAGAGGAGCCTGAGGGCTCGGATTGTTGATAGCGGTTAGAGGATCAGTTTACCGCATTTTGCTGGGTTAGCCCAGCAGATGGCTCAGCATCAAATAAAATGCTATTGTTGCACTGGCCCCGCCACTAGTCCAGATATTTGGAGAAGTCATTGATCCTCCAGTTGTCCCCGCGTCACATGTTATGGTGACTCTTATTGCAGCCGTGGTTATCAAAACTATGTTGTAGCTGCTAATACTGGAAATTCCCTGATTATAGCTATAGGGATGCCTGTGAGGTTAGCAATTATGTTGCTTTGGACGGAATGACTCTGACGACACTTAACCAATATTAGTCCCCATTGAGTTGTGTCCCAACCCTGATCAGTGTTAATAGGCTGGGATTCATGAATAATTCGTTAGAAATGATAGCAGTGAGCGCTTTGGCGCAGATATGGTTGGTGGACAGGCTAAATTCGGTGATCTATGGGCCCGATTGTGACCCTGACTTGGGATGGATTCAGATTTAGACCCCACATTTTTGCACGAAATTAATGAAGACTTAGTTTCTTCTATGATTATACAACAATTGTAGTCGTTGTGGCTGTTATGATGGTGAGATATGACTGAAGGGTCCAATGTACGGAGTAATGATGATAACTTGAGGATTTGATTCGATTTGTAGTGATTCGCACATTGTGTGTAAACTGATTTGGGGTCGCAATCTCCCCTGTCGATGTTTGAGTTGAGACTGGCGTCGCTAGAGACTGTGTAGGGAGATATGTGATGTACCTTCAGATATGAGTGGTGTCCCCAACTAGTTGTTGGCGACAGATCTATGGTATTTCGCCTTTCTTTTGGTAAGCACGTTGGGCGGCCGACAACGTACTTCCAAAAGAACTGAGAAATACTTTGCCCTGTAATGGGGAATATTCAGATTGGGTCTAAATGAGTAGCCTGAGAGTTGTCGATATTTTTGTGACTGATTGTCACTATTGCAACCTGGTTTAATTAAGTTTCAGGGACGAAACTTCCTTTTTGGTGGGAGAGATGTAAGAATTCGAATTTTTGTAAATAAATAAAAAGAGAAATAATAAAAGTCAGGTCGAATTTTGAATCATTAATGGCTCAGATAGCGACAGTGCCCCTTTTCTGCAGTGTAATTTGCACAATTAATGGGCCCGAAATATCACCTTTCAATCCGAGCCTGATCTCGAAGATCCGAGACCACGAGTGCGACCGTCTCGTCGAACTGAGTGAAAACCATATTGAACTTGTTCTGATCTGACGGTCGGATCTCCCAGAAATCGGCGTTGAAGCCGGCGGGACCCGCGACTTAAGTCGCGGGTACAATGAACAGTGAACCCTAATTTTGGATCCCTTTCGCGCCAACGTCGAGCCAATTCACTGTCCGGAATCCGATCACGGCACTTCAGGTAGTCGTTTTTAACGGTTTCATCATTCTGGACGTAATGGCGCTGACGGAATTTCCGTTTGACGACTCTGGAACCTCGAAAAGCGCGAAAACTGTATTTTGACACAGTTATTATGGACCCGAAATTCATCCGGGTGTTTTCTCGAAAAACAAAAATCGTGACCTGATAGGATTCATCGAGACGGACGTCCTGGCGAAGTCCGTTTTTCGATCTGACGATCGGATCTCCTTGAAAAGCGTGAAATGCATCGAAAAATGTGAATTTTACACATAAATCCCTATTAAACTTGCCTCGGAAAGCGTGCCACTCATGTGAGAGGGACCTTGATGTAAATAATGCATACTGTAGTGGATCTAAACCTAAAATACTATGTATAGAGGGATCAAATAGCAATTAGTGCTATCATGTATATATATATACATGTAGCTAACCTGGGGCTAAAGAAAACCCTAGATCCCCCGAGCCTCAGCCGCACACTCCAACAGAACCCCCTCCTCTGCCGCTCTCCTCGGACCCAGCCGCACCGGCCGCCGCCTCCCCAGCCGCCGGAGAAGAAGAGACCAAATATCTCCTCCTCTCGGGTTGGAGAAGAGGTGATCCACGCAGGAGCTTTAGATGGTCCCAACTTACTCTGGAGTGACCATCTACGTAGCAGAGGCCGAGTGGAGGTGAACCCGAGGCCCGCCGCCGCCGCGCGCCGCCGTGGGGGACATCCTCCTTCTTCTTGGTTTTTCGGCGAGGTAAGCCCTTAGGTCTTTTCTTGTTATTCTTGCACCTAGACACTGCCAAGGTATTGCTGATACCGAGAGGACCTCTCGGGTGCAGGCCCAGCCGGCGCCGTCGTCCCGATCTCCGGCGGGGGACCATTATCGCCGGATTATTGTCTTTAGACCGATCACGGGCGCGGGCTCCTTCCGGCCATCAAGATCGAGATCAGAACCGTTGATCCGGCCCCTCTGAGCGACTGCAACACTTCCCCGAAGTTTGATCCCGATCGGATCAGGATCAAGCCCAAACGAGAAAGCCCTAGGAATCGGGTTATTGGCATCTTGGCCGACCGTCGCCGTCCGGCGCCGCCGCGGCCTTCCGACGCCGGCCACCTCTGCTGGAAGCATCCTGGTGAGGTGGGGATCAGCTCGGTCCATCTTGCTCCGGCCCGGACCGCCGTGCCGGAAATCCGCCATTGTTGGTGTTGAAGCTTCGCCGGAGCTCCTCCGCCGCGCCACGCCGCCGCCTCTGGTCGCCCGGGAACCACTCAGGTAAGTTTCTATGATCCTCCTGAGTTCCCTCGTGGCCTTGCATGTGGCTCTTGACGTGAGGTTTTTGACCACCAGGGTTGCACCCGAGCCGCACTCGAGCTCCATCTCCGGCCAACTCCGGCGTCTCGGGACCTCGGCGACCATCCAGGTAAGGCCTATACACCACGACTAAGCCTCCCATGATTTTAGTTTGGGTCAAAAGGGCCCCGGTTCCATGGACTTAATTATTGCACCCGAACTATATATTCCGGGCTCTAGCTCCGGCCGCCGCCCCTCCGGCCGTCGGGCTTCGACCCAACTTGCACCAAAATACTTCTGGGGACCTCTTCTAAACCATGCTCCCCTCTGAAACAGGACAGAGCCTGTTTTGCTCCAAGTGCACCAACCCAAGCCCTAGCCCGAGTTGAAGCCTTGCTCCGGCCATCTTTCCGGCCGACCTCCGACGCGCGCAAGGTGAGCACACTACTCCCCTGTTAATACTGAACCCCATGCTCAAGCTAGATCACATTAAAACCATGTACATATTAAGTTGTATCAAAGTTGTAAATTGACATAAAGAACATTATGGGCCAACTTTTAATCTGGGCCTCGCGCCAGCCCAACCTTGTGAGCACGGGCTCCGTCTCGACGTAACGAACCCGCTGAAATTTACGGCGTCATCGTCGGAGTCCTGGATTGCAAGAACGGGGCAAAACAGTGTGTTCAACATAGCGAGTTAAAAGGCTAACTTTGCTCTGGGGTTTCGCGCTGACCCAAGGTTGTGAGCACGGGGTCTGTCACGTCAATTCGGACGCGCTGAAACTTACGGCGTCATCGTTGGACCCCCGGATTTTAAGAACGAGCGAAAACAGTCGATTAATTAAGAACAAATATGCAATTTTTGATACTTTATGGACCAACTTGCAATTGTTACTCCCTGGCTGTCCTTAGACAGTATTTACGCACTACCTGGCTATTTTGTTAGGGTTCCGATGGTCCCTGTTGACTAGGAATCAGATATTGATTGACGAATTGACCAATTTGACCCGTTTAAGCCTTCTGTTAGTGTAACATCGTCGGGAAAGGGTTGTGTGAGCTTATTACTGATTATATTTACTGATACAGGGCCCAGTTGTTCAGCACCAGCCTCCCAGTAGCTGCGCGGGAGTTCGAGAGTCTGCCTTCATCCAGGTGGGTTACTTTCGAACCGGGCCTCAGCTTTTTGGCCCTCTGGTTGCTTGGTTTGTCGGACCCCTGTTTTTGATTTCCCTGCTGATTTTACCTATGTGACTTAGCCTGACATATATTGATCTCTTTTGACATAGCATGATCCCGCTGATTGACATTGACCTGACTAGACCTGTGCTTGAGATTGCCTGTCCATGATTAGTCTGATTATGATTATTCCCGATAGCTCCTGATCTTCTTGAGACATGATTGATTATCTCTGATTTACCTGACTTTCAGTATACCTATCTGCTGTTATATTCCTGTATATAGTTTTGCATGATTAGATGACACCTGTTGATTACTATCATGGAGATATTTCTAGATACTACTCGATATGCATGATTGATTTATTCCGATGGATAGATATAGACAGATGATTCCCTGTTGGGACTTCGGCATGTTGCCGACTACCCGGTCACTAGACCGTGAGATTGATCATGATGACTTGCCATGCACTGCTGTACTTCACGAACATGGCCGGGGTAGCTCCCCGTGGAGATTGTTCTTTACCGGTAAAGTGGTCTGATGATAGACCCGTGAGCCCTCGACAAGGTTATGTCAGCCGAAAAGGTGCCGAACAGTGGCATTGCCTGAGGTCCTCTGAGACCAATATTGGCACATGATTGGATATTTGGTTTCTACCTTTGACGCATTACTTTTACTCATACTGTTGCTCAGTTGTTTCCAGCACTATTATCGGTAGACATGCTTTCATCATCTGTAGTTCTTTATACATGATCCTTGCAGTTGACTTTTGATTTCCGGCATGCATGCTCTACAGTTTTCATGATAGATTATCTCTGATATACCCTGATTGTTCAGCATACTTACTGGTAGTTGTACTCTGATTATTAGTAGATATCTATGTTTCCAGCTGTCCTATAGATCTCTTACTATCCGCAAATTTTAGTACCCAGTAGGTACGATTAGCTGATCCTCGGCTCGTCGTGCCCACTGGGATACATGTACAGTGTATCTCACACCCCCTGGGTGACCATTTTCCCAGGTCCGTCGGGTGGGGAGATAGCGGGACGATCCAGTGAGCAGATTACGATAGAGCTGTCCCCATGAGCATTACATATCGATGATTTATGCAGACATTTACTTTCCCTCATTTTATTCAGTTCTATTTGACTTAGACATTTGAGACAATGATGTAATAATTTAACTGTTGATTATTCTTGCTGATTAGATTAGATCAGTCACTGATATATCTGTTGATCTCTGATGATGATTTTAGCCGTGCATGTATAGGGGAGTCTCTGTCCTCGGGATAGAGGGTCTTCTATGCGTGTGGCGGTCTGTTGCGCCCAGTTTGCAAACTCTGATTTCAAAAAAAAAAAAAAAAAAATTTACCGGATTTTTAAAACTCGGGGCGTGACACCCGTTTTATTATCTTTTCTTTTCTTTCACTTTGGCTTATAGCTCTTTACTTTGCCTTTCTTTTGGGAAGTTGAGTCTTGCTCACACACTTTCCTCGGGAGTGAAATATGCTCAACCCTCCCGTTGGCAACTTGCCTTTAATTCTTTAATTCACTTGGGAGTGACATATGCTCAACCCTCCCATTAGCCATTTAGACTTTTCTTTTACAGCTTACATTTACCGGGCCCGAGGGTTCCAAAAGACGGGTGCCTATAACCCCAATCAAACAAGAACAGGTTGTAGCACCGCCTCCCGTAGTGCTCGGCCCAATGTATTATATTTTCCCTTTTTACTTTTCTTTTAGCATTACTTTCTTTCATTCAATTAAGCCTTTAGCTTCTTTATGCTCTTTAAGCATTTTCTTTTCTCTTCGGTTCTAGATGAGTTTAAAGCACCTTGGGACTCATCCACCCGGGAGTGACATATGCTCTCAACCCTCCTGTTAGCATTCATTCCTCAATGCCTTTTTTTCTTTTGCTTTTCTCTTTTATCCTAAGTTCTTTACTCTAGGATAGCTTGGGTGTCTCTAACACCATTTTAGATTGAACATCTTGTTCATTCATATTTTCCTTTAATCTTGCCACTTAGCGATTTCTTTAGCTCTTTAGCTCCTTTTTAACTTTATCCTACTTGCTTGTTCTCATTTCGCAACCCTATGTTCATAATTAACCTTAGGGTTTCACTATGTCACAAGGACATTAACCTTGTCGATTTCCCTAGCCTAGAGTTATTAACTCTATTTCAACTTTCACATTCATTCTAGAGTTCATTGACTCTATCTCATATTTCTCGTTGTCCACCTTAATGTAGAGTTATTACTCTAGTTGCATTTTCCACCTTAATTTAAGGTTCAATAACTCTAATTTCCATTCCCTTCTTGTTTAGAGTTTATTACCTCCAATAACACTTTTCCTTTAACCTAGAGTACCCTTGACTCTATGTTTTCTCCTTCCCAAATAACCTAGAGTACATTTGACTCTATGTTAAATATTCTATAATCAACCTTAGGTTATTTTCTAAGACAATGTCACTCGTTCATCTAGGTTTAACTCCTAGGTTATTATGCCACTCGTTAAACTCTTAATCTAGGTTTTCTTCTAGTTTTACATCCATCATACATTTTTCTCCAAATTCATTCACATAATTTTCTAGGATTTTACCCTATCATAATCACTTTCATGCATTTATTCTTCGCTATTTATGCTCATACAAATTTAACCTACAATAGGTTAACATAATTGCTTTTAGGGCTAAACCCTAATTAACCATATACATGATCTCTTTACCCTAACATGCTCACTAACATGCTTCTAGGTCAGAAAATCAAAGGACAAAGAAGAGAGGTCACCCATTTTCGGTAGAATCCCCTACCTTGATGTTCTTGTTGCAAGAACTAGGGTTTGATCTATTTCCTCTTCATGAAAATTCCTAAAAATAGATTTAGAATCATAAGATTTCATTTCTATCTCTTTTAAAACCCATAAAACTTAAAGAAATGGAAACTTTGGATTTTTCCCACTTACCTCTTGTGAAGCCCTTTAGCCAAAAGAGAGGGGAAAAGGATTAGAACACCACTTGAAAGGCTCCCTTGAAGCCTTCCACGAAATCCCCAAGCTTCTTGGGAGATCAAATCCCAAACCCTAGCTTCATCTCCATCTTCTTCATCTTCTTCTTCTTCTTTTCCTTCTTCTCCTTCTTCTCTTTTCTTTCTCTGGTTTCTCACGCAGGGAGAGGGAGAAGAGAGTGAGAATGAGGAGAGAGAGGGAGAGAGGGGTTTTATACAATAGGATAGCTAGTGGGGTGAAATTACCAAACTGCCCCCACTTACAAAAGAATTCATCTCACTGTCCCAGCATTCTGGGCATTGAGTACCGCTACTCGGATTTGAGTACCGGTACACGGCCTTCAGTTCCGGTACCAAACTTCGTGTTCCAGTACTAAACCTACGAAACCTCCAATTTTGTATAGGGTACCGGTACCCAACTTTTGGTACCGTTACCCAAGCCTTTTTGGGTTTGGGGTACCGGTACGCAACATCTGGTACTAGTACCCAGGGACTTAGAATATTTTTCTGGAATTTTCCAAACCGAGAACTCTCTATCGATTTTCCTTTTAATTCATTCCGGTACCCCTCAGTGTGTACCGGTACGCAATGCAACTGGAAGCCTCACAAGTCTGAAGCTTCCAATTTGCGCGCCGTCAACTCACTTTTCGATCCGAAGGCTCCCGCTTCGATCCGAAATAATCCGAACTCAAGTGTATTCATATTTTGAACACGTTGCAAGAGATTTCACCGCACTTTGCTATTCCGCGGAGTCGGTACACTACAAAATCCATTAGAATTGAGTTGTTTCAAGCTCCCACAAGATTCTAAACTAAATTCTTGTACGAAATCTTAGAGATTTTGGGGTTAGTCCAAGAGATTTGGATTTTAGAATTTTTAAGGGGTTTTTGGTGAAGGTTGGGTTTTGATCTCTTTTGATCATGTAATCCCCTAATTTTGGACCCTAGAAATTCGCCTAACACGTTTAATTTCGTAGGCGACATCGTTACGGAGTTCAATTTGGCGAAACGGCCTAAAAATGCCATTCTTGCATTCGTTACCCCTTAAGAGCACCAAGACAAAGTCGAATTTCAAATTCCTCGGATCCATAGACGTGAGGCATCGATTTGAGGTGGGTGGTGCTTTCTGAAGTGGACGAATGTCCCCTATATCTATGTTTCTATTATAGCCAATAGATACATATATAGTTATCTATGTTTATATATATGTAGTATGGGTTGATGCATGAGAGGTTAGTGTTGCGTGTGTGATTGTGATTCCTAACATGCTTCCAAATCTGAATTGGGTGACATGAGTCAAGATCCAAAGGTGAAAGGTATGAGAATTGGGTCATTCAAAACAAAAACCCTAAAAATGCATTAAAGGTTAGTGTGGTCTTAGTAAAACAAGTATTGGAACTCGGTTGTAACATAGGGTTGGACAAAATATAGAAATAATCATCCTAGATCGAGTGGCATCTAGTCTATGTAGAGTGTTAGCTACATTACGGTTGTATAGTACCCTTAGTTGAGATAGACACTATGGATGGTTGGTTTTTCCAAAGTAGTGTCTTGGGTTGTAGAGTCCTCTAGACCAGGGACGAGATTATACTCACAAAGTCTGTATCGGCTCGAGGAGGTCGCTCCTCTTGAGCAATGTATTCCGGAGTATCACGCATGGGGTTGTCATATATTCCCCCAGTAGACGGCCACCAGAGTGGTGATAGTTCATCCAGGGTTAGTGTTGTGAGTGGGCTTGACGTAAGGCGAGCACGATGATTGGGTCATGTGATAATGGGCCTTGTTGAGTTCAGTATTTATGCATATTCCCCAAGGCATATAGTAGTGCTTCTTTTACTCGCATAATATGGTAGTTTACTGCCTTTCTTATTATCTACTTATGTCTTGCTTAGTCCTACTAGGAAAGGCGCCCAGGTCGAGGCCGAACCCACTGAAAATTTCTTTTAGTTCTCACCCTCTATTTTTTTCAGAGCCCTCACTGTGTGCAGCACAAGAACAAGGGCATCGCACCCTAGATTGTGGCCTCAGGTGTAGGTCACCCTGGTTGTGAGAGAGTTTTTTTTTTTTTTTTTTTAGCGAACTTGTGCAGGTTAATATTTTGTAAAAGAAATGTAATATACTGAATTATATTAAAGACTTGTGAGATGTAATATGTATTGGTAAATGTTTAGTTTAGTTTTATTTCTCGCTTTATGATATCGCCTCTCCTCTGCTTGTTTGTATGTTTAAATTTCATGTTGAAATTCATACGCTGGCTATAGGTACGCCTTGGGCGGTTCAGGGAAAACTCTATTCATTCGGCGGTCCATGCACGATCCCGAACCAATCAAACAGGCGGGCTCGGGGTGTGACAGAGCTACTTGCTAACAGCTCGATCAAGAGATTACCCTAAAAGAAGAATTGTCAAGATTCTTATTTATACGAAGTTTTGTCACATCTAAACTATTAAACTCTACTTACTATTGGAAATATATTGGTGTAATGTTGAAAAATAATTTTTTGCAATTTATATTCTTGTCTATATTTTATATTTTCCAAGAATCAATGATCAAACCAAACACAATCGAGCTTAACACAATCGAGCTTAATTACCTAAGATCAAGCTCGGCTCATTTGGTAACCGTGTTGCTTGTGACTGGCCCGTCTTTGTTGAACTAATTCTCAAACCAAAAATGAGCAGCTATTTGCAAACAACTAGCTCAATTGACAACTCCAGTTCTCCAAATTGGATGCACAAGTTGTCTATAGGGACACGAGCATCGAGCCAGTCTGCTGCTTCTGCAACGAGAGTGGACGGGAAGAGAAACAGGCGTCTCTGTCGGACGTGGAGAGCAATTTACCTACTAATAGTTGGGTTGTACCATCCTCAGGTGTCAAATGTGATGTTGTACCTGGTCATTTAAATCAGACGTCCATTTCCGTATGGTTACTGCAGTTTGATTCGCTAATCATGTCTTTGTACACAGGTCGACTACAGAGCTAACTCTAGCTGAGAGAAAGTACCCGGAGTCAAGGTGTGAACCATCCAAGAGGAAAACTATTACGACGAGCGGCTAGAGTAGTTAGGATCTAAGGAGCAAGACAATTAAGAGAAAAGGCGGTAAACTCTGAGTAGCGTGCCGGCAAATGCGAGCCACCAAGATGCAAGCAACATAGGCTTGCCTCGGCAAGGGTCACTGAGGGACTCATGCCATGCCGTGAGGCTACAAGTTATACCCCTATTATGTCAAATCCTAACCTAGAGGATACACATAAGATTAAACTTCGATATGGCAAAATATCTTTACATATTGAGGAATGTTATTCTTTTAAGTGTTACTAAGGATTCCCGAATGTTACCTTCATAGATTAATAGTGTGTAGATATATATATATATATATATATATATATATATATATATATATATATATATATATATAATATGAAGGATTTTGATTATTTTATATGTGTAGTCTAAAATATCATATGAATTTGCAACATATTAATAACTAATAGAAAGACACTTTGCAAGGACCCAATATAAATGATGAAATCAAAGTTGTCATTTTCTGTGTTACTTGGAATTGAAGCCACATTCAGCAACATCAGCCAAGACCAATCCAAACTACAGCAATAATTGTAGGTTCCCTCTGTCCCAAATGGTAACAAAAGGGCCCCCCCATATTTGCTCAAAGAATAACGCATTCCCCTAGCTGCAAAGCTTCAACAACAGGTGTGCTGTCTTGTGTTGTTCTATTTTGGACTTGTTTAATGGGAAAAAAAACTGCTTGTTTCTTTTGGTCCTTTTTTTACTGTGCTAGATTGCACAAAGCCACACTCATCTGAATATCAACAGTAACAAGTGGAGAGTCACTCCAAAGCAAAAAGAACAAACAAACCCTACTTTAATTAGTGTACAATACAGCTACAGCTACAGCTACAAATGATTTGATTTTTCTTTTCAAATTAGGCAATGAAACTCTGCTACTAATTGGACAAACATTCTGAACTGAAATTTTTTTTTCTAGCCAAGAAATTCATTTCACCTTTCACTCACATTTTTTTCAGTTCATATTTCAATAGTAGCATAGTCCTAGCACGAATACCTTCATTTAAGAGTACATTTTTGGTGCAGAAAGTCTCAAATTCAGGAAAACACAGAGAAGTTGCTTCAAGGAAATTTTATATATATATATATATATATATATATATATATATATATATTATGTGTTTCTGATTTAGCCTCTATTGCAATCAATTTCACTAGAATTGTTCCTTTCTCCCACAATTTACTAAAACATATGGACAGTTCCAGTGGTATCGAGATAAATTAATGGTTTATAGAATTCAATTTCATTCAAACAACAGCTGCGAGTGTGTGCGCGCCTTTAAAACAGCCATTAATCCCTTTTGTGAAATATCTTGCTTATTTTTATTTAATCCAAGCGCAGCTACAAAATATTAGTTTATAGCAAAATCAAGATTTTTCTTACAATTATTTTTTTAAAAAAAAAATAATGCAGCATATGTTAAAGATGAGAACTAAAAAATATGAAAATAAAAAGTACAGGAACCAATTTGCAATAGCAGGATGGTACACTTATATTTTACCCATTTGTGTTTAACAAACACCATGCAGCTGATTCTTGGAATACCAAAGCTCTTCAAAGCAGTGTTTTAACACAGGTGGATAGAGAACATATCACACCCACCAAACAAATGAGACCCACCAGCCATTCAAAAGGGTCAGCAGCAGTTGTGGAATCAATGGAACAGAGTTCTGAAAGCTACACAGCCTGTCAGGGACCACTGAATAGAGGTTTTGTTAATGAGTGCCTTTGAAGATTCCAAAAACTCTGCGCAAGATTGGATCTAAAAGGTTGACCGCTCGACCAATCTCACTCACTTAAGCACAGGTCCACTACAACTTTTCTAACAGATCTTGCCTTGGAATCGTTTACTCTGTACGCGCGGCCATGTAGCACAGCATGCAAACAAGAGTCTGAAGTGGATGCCATGGAAATGACTATAGAAGAGAAACATAGCAGATAATAATTTACACCTTTTATCTCTGACTTATTTGTGTTTATACCATGAATCACCTGTCTCTCTTTCAATCCTAAGTAGAGCAAATGTTCTTTCGGAAACTCTGTAACTTTTCTTTGGAACAATTTGCTTGCTTCAGTCTTTCTTATTGGCTCGATGGTGTGCTTATGTTCAAGATATACTGATGCAAGGCACGATGAAAGAAAAGGTGGAAAAAAAAAATTTCAAAAGACATAAGGGAAGAAAAGGGCCTCAGATAAATTAACAGTATATGCCAACAATAATCACCGCTCTCCCCCTTCGAGCACCAAATTTGGCATGCCCCTACACCAGCCATCATGATGGCTAATCAGTAAATCATTATGACATTATTCAAGAGAAAAACATAGGTTAAGCAACAAAGAATATAAAATCTACTGTTCAGCGTAATTCTCTAAGCAGGGAAAAAGGTATATAGAAATGAATTGTCAGAGGAACAAAACAAAAATATGAGCAGCAGAGCTCTACCCAGTAAGAGTTTCAAATGCAATTGTGCATTCCAATTTCCATAATGTTAGAAATGATGTAGTGGTTGATGAAATTTAGCAAGGATAGATCCAAAATGTTTTTGTTGGATTATACAAATACAAAGAAAAGATCTCCAATGCAATCCTCGTGCCAAATTTTTTTTTAAAAAAAAAAGGAAAAAATAACCAAAAAACCATACAATCAACGATCATGCTTTGTTATGTGAACTTTGATTCACCTGTGTGAAAGAGTTCGGAGCTATCAAGCTCATTTATTATGAGAAACTGAGGGATAGCGGATCATTCAAACATAGCTGCAGCATTAACGACAGTTGAAAGTCCACACATACTTTTATCCCAAAGAAATTTGACTACATAGCTCACCGTTAAGCAAGATTCATGGAGAGTGAAAAAGAAGAATGTCAAAGTTGGAAAACCAGAAAAAAAATTGTCTATATTGCTAAGATGATTGCTTAAAACATGATATTCTCTTTTTTATTCATTGTACTTCCACAAGGCGAAACTGTTGTTGCGGTCATTTCTATGCTAGGTTTTGCATGAAAACCAACTTATTCAATCCAATGATTAATAAAACTGGATTCAATGGGTGTTTGCTTCAGCCATTCAGTTAATTTAACTGAAATATAACTCCACGATAAATAATTAAAAATGCCGACATCGAGACAATTGCTAAGATTGTAACTACAAGCACTCAAATCAAAAGAGAGAATTCCCATTTGTATACCACAACATGATTAGTCAAATACATTTTATCATTAATTTGGTTTACACAAATTATAAATAGAAGAATTATGGGCAGCTCAAGATGTGTTTCTGCTAAATAGCGAAGCAATGAAAAGATATATATTTTAGCAATATAGTTATAAGCGTATCACACTAAAGCTATAAGAAAGGTGACGAAATGGACTGCACCAAATAATGTCCAAGAAAAGCAAATAATAACACAAACTGCTGCTTCTCCGCCCAAATGGACAGATTTTGAATCCATGAAACTGTGGGTGAAAAACTACTTAAACTTTTTTTTGTATAGATATTTACTAATTGCCTAATTGGGTGAGACTCTGCATTGCGATGAAAAAGACCGATAAGAAAACCAACATGATGAAAAGAAGACAACGAGTGGAACTCAACAACCAAAAAGAAATCCAAATGCATAACCATCAACAAGAGTAGACTTAGATATCATCTCATAAACACAGCCCCAGTATGAAAGAGCCACGTTCGCTACTTAAATAAGCCTGACGATTAATGACCCCAAACAGCCTTTTTCCAATTTGATAATGCTAACAAGCTAACGGCCTATTAAATAAAATTACCATTTTCATTTCCACAATGAATTTATACTAGTTAAATCTTGAAATACAACATTCAGATCCTCTTTATTGAGAACCATGAACCATAAAATCGATTTTATCATAACTATAGACGCCATTTTATATATAATGCTATGTAAGACTTCATAGGTCAGGGCCAGCTCACGGCCCACAGGAACGGGTGTTCTTCTATAACAAGAAGTACGTTGCAATTCATGTTAAGAAAGTTTTGTTGCTCCTATCAGGAAGGGGAGTTCTTCTATGACAAGATGTATGTTGCAATTCATGTTGAGAAAGTTTTGTTGCTCCTATCACACAAGCATGGAATGTGTTTCTTGTTTTAGTGGTTGTGGTTTTGCTGTATGACATTAGATGGAGTATCACCCTAGTAAGGAAAGCAAAATGATCAAGGGAACAGAGCATGTTCCCTTCAAATCAAAAGGAAAATATATAAGCAAACTGACCATTATTCAGTCCAAGCTCACCAAGGCTTTGATTGTCATAGACTAGGGTCAGGTTTTTGACCACCAACTCTAGATATGGGCCACAAAACACAAGATTACTGAATGTTCTTTGAATATAAAGATTTCCATGCTCTTCTCACGTTGTTTAAAAACCCTTACTGATGGAAAGTCAAAAAAAATCATTGTTCTCTCTTTTTTCTATACATTGTTATATTAACATTACATTTCTACACATTTTGTTTCATGTGAAGTTGTGAACTGTATATGCACCATCTTGTCACCAAATCAATTATGAGATAGTGTGGCCAACAACAAACTTTCCACTTATTAGAACATTGGAGAATTGGCGCTTTGGCTCATATGATTGCTATTTCAATACAAGAACTGTCTAGAGGGTAGTTTTTGGCTTATGGATTCCATAAGCCCATATAGCAAGAAACAATTTACAATAGTCTCCTGGTAAATTGCCATGATGGATCCCAAACTTTCTTATGAAGTTTTAGTTTGGTTCTTGTCCTTTTAAAGTGGATAATTGACACCTTAAACATATGTTAAGTGTTTAAAGTCCTCTTTGTCATCTCCAATAGAGCTGCAACAAAAGCTAATATGGTTGCCCAACTACTAACTATGCCACCAGTCAAAATAAATTGGTATAGCTTCCATTGCAGTTTTGTCTTTTGCTCAATTTAAGCTGAAGTGGGTGTCATGTAAGTCATTGTCAGCTCATGTTTCTACTCAGCAGGAGATGGATGTAACAGGTTTACTCAAAAACCAATCAAAGTTCAGAGTGTTGCTTATCCACTTCAAAGAAAAGGGACCAAATTAAAAGTTTTGAAAAAGTTTGGAGAACATCAGTTAAATTAACACATTAATCTTCAGGCCTTGGCAAGTCTATCTCTTATTTAGCTGTTCTTAATTAGGACGCGACATCAATATTTAGAGGGTAGATTTTAGACTACAAGCCTAGGTAACACGAGCTGTTTCCAACTACTCATCTGACGCGGGACCTATGATCCCTAGATACTCTAAAATACAGTCCGTTCCTATATCCGATACGTATGATGCCTAGATACTCTAAAATATGTGCCCAATACGTATCGGATACGGGATTGAAGTATCTGAAATTTAAAAAAAAAAATTAAAAAATCAGATACAGATCGGATACGTTGGGATACGGCGGGACACTTTTCGAAATACGGCAGGACGCGTTTCAAGATACGGGCGGGATATGAAAGGCGTATTTTCGAATCTAAACAGGTCGGATTTTAAATTTTTTAAAAATACCCACATCCAAAACCATACGAAATAAAAATAAACTCTATTTCTTTTGGGTCTAGACGGGTCGGATTTTAAAATTTTTAAAAATGTCCGCATCCAAAACCATAAGAAATTAAAAAAAACTCTATTTCCTTTGTGCTACGATCAATTCCTCTTTTATTTTGTTTCGAGATAGAAAGAGCGAGAGAGCGGAACCCTGGACCCTTTTTTGGCTAGCGGAAACGATAGTGGAGATTGGAAACCCTAAACCCCGAACCCTGCTTGTGGTCATCTTCCTCGTAGACGCTTGAGGCCAGAAGCAAGCTCTCGGCTCTCTCTCTCTCTCTCTCTCTCTCTCTCTCTCTCTCTCTCTCGTACTCTCATATTAAACTCCCAAAGCTTTTAAATCTCTCTCTTTCTCTCTCTTATTAAACTATATGGGCTTTTAAATCTCTCTCTCTCTCTTTCTTTTTTCTTTAGTATTAAATGCCATAGGTTTAGGTGTTTAGGGTTTGACAGTTGCTTCTTTTTTTTTAATTGGCTAATAATGTTACTAACCTACAAAGATTATACAAAAACTTGTTTTTTTCTCTGTTTTTTTTTAAAAAAATGCTAGCATATTTTCTTTTGTTAAAGTCTTAAAGATTTATAGTTTACATACTAGAAGTTAGAACCTTATACAATTATACTATTTGAAAATAGGCAAAATATGATTGAAGGATTAATTATTTTAAGAATAATTTTATTTAATCAATCCAGAGAGGTTTTATGGCAATTAAATGATTGCTTAGGATCTCACATATCACATATGTAATTGTATTGTACTTTTCTGTATTGAAATTGTGTATGACTGTATGTGTTATATATTGTTATAATTTATAAATAATGTTATGTTAATTATATCTATTTATCTTGACATGCATAGGAAATGAATAGCGAAAGTCAAGCTTCTACCGGTGGTAGTGGTAGCGGTAGCGGTGTTAGTGGTACCGGAGGTAGTGGTAGTGGTAGTTCAAGTAGCATTAATGATAATACTACATTATGGAAGTATGTAAGAAAGGTGAAAAAGTTAGGGGATGGTGGAGGAAACATGAGATTTGAATGCAACTTTTGCAAACAAGTTTATAATGGATCATATTATAGTGTTAAAGTTCATTTGTTGAGAATTTCAGCACAAGGAATCAAAGGTTGCTCTAAGGTTACTACCGATAATATTGCAGAGATGATAAGACTTGTTGAAGAGGTAGAGTTAAGGTTAAGGAATTATGTTCCTAAACAAGTTCCTTTGCCAAAAACTACTACCAATCTTTCTTCTGACACAAAAGTATAGAAAGTATAGGGGTGCAGTTTTTTGAGTCAAGAAGAAGAAGGGCAACATCAACACGTGAAACAGCTCTAGAGAAGTATTTCAATGTGGCGGTTCGAAATCAGCTATATTGCAAGATTGCTAGAATATTTTATTCTGGTGGTTTGCCCTTTAATCTTGCAAGAAACCCTTATTATGTTAGCTCCTATACTTTTGCAGCTAATCATAATATTTCAGATTATATATCTCCCAATTATAATATGTTGAGAACTAGTCTTCTTCAACAAGAAAGGACAAATATTGAGAGGTTATTGGAGCTTATAAAAGGATTACACCACGAACCGAAGGTTTAGTATATGTACATACTAATCTTCGCCTTTTATCAAGGAAGGCTCTAGAATATATAAAAGGAGAGACCAATAGGTGGAATGTTGGAGGAGATTCTTTTGACACATTTAATAGTGTTGGTGTTCTTGGAATTGCAAATCTTTTACTTGATGAGCCAGATTTGGAGAGTGGTATTTATTGATGATTCCAATGAGAATGAAACTAAACCAAATTAAAAGCCTTTTGATGAAAACCTCTCCTTTTCTTTTTGTTGTTTTGGATGTAGACAATTCATGTAAGTTGTAAAATGAATATTATGATGTTTTGTGGTATGGTAAATGAAAATACTATATTTGTTTTGCTTTTAGCCATTTGTTTATTTTTTATATTTCAATACGTCATGAAATATAATCAACATAAATTTATTTTTATATATTAAAATAATATTTTATTTAAGTACTCCCGGCATATCGTATTCTAGAGTTTTGGAACGATCCCGTATCGTGTTGTATCCGTATCCGTGCTACATAGTACGGGACACATTGCGAATGCATGAACAACACGTGTCCTCTACAAGTCATCCCAAATTTTTTTAAAAAAAAAAGTTGGGCAGATATTGCATCAGGCATGTCCCGTGAGAATCTTTAAGGCAGACCTATTTCTAACAAATCCGTTAAGTGAGACCAAACCAAAAACAACTAAAGAACGACCTATTATTAAAGAATGAAGCTAAGGGCTTGTTTGGCAACCGTTGGCATCTAATCCAGAGTTTAAAATTACACTGGAAAACGCCTGTTGGAAAACTGGGATACTAAAAGAAAGATTACTCTGTTTTTTGCAATTTGGATCGCCTTCTGAAAATTATACTGCATTTATCACAGGATTTAAAAAATGAAAAGTTTCCAAAATAAATGGCCGTTAGGTGACTTTAATGTGGTCAAATAGTCATTGCTATTTGTCCATTGGAGTGTAGTAGAGCCATCAAAGTCTTCATTATCTATATATATGTCCAATACTCTTTGAAAAGTAGCCCACACAAAAAGAAAATCTACTTGTTATCTATTTCTATTATTTTCCATCTTTCATTGAGCTGCATTTTCAATGTCTCTCGATGTCTCCATTGTGAAAAGTATTATATATCTAAGTGGCTGAAGAAAGAAGCAACAGAATGATGATGAGTTCATGGCAAGTATGTTTCCAATGATGGCAAATATTGCGATAGAGAGATCCCTATCCACACTTCTATCTTATCAAAAGCATGTTTTGTTGATGAATTCTTACTGGTCATGAAAGTACGAGAGAGTTCCAAATGGAAATTCATGTAGTGAATTTTTGCAAAAAAAAATTTGTTGGTTCCAAGCCGAATAATTGACACTCGGATTATATGCATTATGACAATGCACTTCTCTGGAAGGTATGCTATGACATGTCTTTCATTTTTAAAGATGATAATATAGTTCTATTTACTTCGTTGAACCATTGCTGAAACTTATGTTTCAACTAGAAGTAACTTTAGGAACTACAAAACCAATTGGATAACCTTTAGTTAAATTAAAATCCTGAAGCTACCTTAAAGTGCCCCAAATTTGGCACAATTCAAATTTGAATTTTCAAACCTCATGTTCACCTATGCAGATTCAAAAAAAAATTACTGTCATTCATGCAAAATCAAAGTGTATACTAGGGAAAAAATTACTGCCATGCAAGAGGAAAAAAATTCATGGAAAAAAAAAAGGCTAAATTACAGAAAACCCCCCTCTAATATCCCGCTTTTCCACTTTACCCCCCTGTCTTTTAAAAGTCGACAACCTGCCCCCTCGTAATTACCGAAATATGCATTTACCCCCCTGCCAGATATGAAAGTCCATCCATGAGCCTCTAATGGATGCATTTACCCTTTCCCTCCTGCCAGATATGAATTGGTTTCTTACCAATTTGTTACAAGCAATTGGCTCATTAGAGGCTCATGGATGGACTTTCATATCTGGCAGGGGGGTAAATGCATATTTCGGTAATTACAAGGGGGCAGGTTGTCGACTTTTAAAAGACAGGGGGTAAGTGGAAAAGCGGGATATTAGAGGGGGGTTTTCTGTAATTTAGCCAAAAAAAAACTGAGAAAAATACAAGCATACATAATGTTCATCTTTCTTTTAATATGATAGGAAAATTTTATAGGAATAATCTAAGAAAAAAAATCATAGGCAAAAACAAACCTAGATGTCAACAAAATTTTAACATTATTATACACTAGAAATAAGAGAGAAGAAAAAAATCGATAAATTAAAACCCTAGAAATCATCAACTAAACCACAAATTTGTAAAAAACAATGAAATCAAGAGAAAGATGTAACAACGAATAGATTCAAAAATCAAAAGACGGTTGGGAAGTACGGTTTTGATCGCTGCATTACCTTTTGCTTTGCCATAATTTGCCCCTCGTTTCACTTTTAAGTAGGATTGCATATATAGCCGACGACGATATTGGCAGAGAGGGTGAGGGGACCTGATAGAGGTCTTGCAGAAGAAACCGCTATGCCTTTTAGGGTCTCAACAGTGTGAGAGTGGGTTGGGAAAGAAGATAGAGTGGGGAATGAGGAAGATGGTACAGAGAGAAAGATGGGTTTTTTTTTGTTGCGAGTAGGGGAGAGGAAGGGTTGTGGCATTATATATATATATAGGCTACTAATCTATTAATAGCACTAGTCATTGGTGTTATTAAGTTTTCGGCTTTTGGACGAAAGAATGTGCGGCTAGAATGATCGAAGTACCATAGGGTTTAGTAGGTGGTTGGTGGAAAAGTATGATCTAAGGGGTGAAAATGATCGAAGGGATAGATATAATAGCAAAAAACTTGATAGTACCAAGTGCTTGATACTATTGATAGTATAGTAGCCGGACTGTGTGTGTGTGTGTGTGTGTGTGTGTGTGTGTGTGTGTATATATATATATATATATATATATATATATATATATATATATATATAGTAGAAGTTACATTTTCTCAAAAAATATGTTGTTTTAGAGATTTTACACTGTAAATATTACTTTCCTACTGGGTATCCAAACAACAACTTTGTAAAAAAAAAACAAGGTTATGAAAAAAATAAAGTATTGCGCTCATTACAGACTTATAGGTATTGCCAAATAGGCTCTAAATTTTTGGTCATAATATTTTATATGTTGACGCCACAAAATTGGTGGTACTCATTTCATTACAAATAACAAGATCGACCATGATCACATTATTGTGTTCCTGATAAAAGTCACTAAAAAAAAAAAAAAGATTAGAAAATAGAAATAAGAGAGAATGATAAAATATAGGCATATTTGGTTTGTAATATTTTAATCATGGAATGGGAGTGGAATGGTTGACTCCTATCCAAATTTTTCAGCACAAGGGAATTCTATTTAGGTTCTCGTTACAAGGTGGAATTGAAGCCATCTAATCCCATTTTCTAAATCCAATCTTTTAAAACTAAAAATATAGTACACAGTGCAAAATTAGACTATATTTTTGTGAAACGATCTCTAAGGCTGCGTTTGGTTTAGGTATAAACTAGAACTGCTTATTCCAGAGATAGGTATAAGTTCACGAACAAGCAGGAATAAGACCAATTTTACGTTTGGACGAAAATTGGATTGTTCCTAAGAATAAGAAAAATAGCGTTTGGATAGTTCAATTTGAATAGTGAGAATAAGAATAATTATAATTTTAAAATAATAATATTTTATCTAATTAATTAATACAAAATATTAATAAAATAATAATTTAACTTATTTAATTAACTATTGCCAGATAATTTTGAATATTAATTGATAAAATAATTAACAATAATGATTATTATTAATAAATAATTAAATTAATTATAAATAATTAAATTAATTATAAATAATTTAATAAATTAATTAGTTAATTATCTAATAGTTAGATAAATAGTTAATAAAATAATTAGATTAGTAAAATATTAGATTAATTAAAGAGTTAATACAATAGTTAAAATTATATTTCTTTTAATTAAGCTTATTATCAATTAATTGATAAAATAATTAACAATAATGAGTATTATTATTAAATAATTTAATTAACTATAAATAATTTAATAAATTAATAAAATAATTAGTTAATTATCTAATAGCTAGATAATTAGTTAATAAAATAATTAGATTAGTAAAACTATTAGAATAATTAAAGAGTTAATACAATAATTTAAATTATATTTACTTTAATTAAGATTATTCTCAATTAATTGATAAAATAATTAACAATAATGAGTATTATTATTAAATAATTTAATTAATTACAAATAATTTAATAAATTAATAAACTTATTAGTTAATTATCTAATAGCTAGATAATTAGTTAATAAAATAATTAGATTAGTAACAATATTAGATTAATTAAAGAGTTAATACAATAATTAAAATTATATTTACTTTAATTAAGCTTATTCTCAATTAATTGTCACGCCCCAAGATTTAAAATCCAGTCTAAAATTTTTTTTTAATTAAAAAAAAAATATCTCGATTAGGTTTAAATAACAGGTACACGGTACCTAGAAAAATTGATTAGGTTTGGTTAGGATGAACCCTAGGATGACTTATGACGTGAGAGCGCGGGGTATGTTGAGTCTAGGGGTTAGGAACTCAAGTAGTATTATTTTGAATCTATCCTGACCTGGTTATATTGTTACAGTTATGGCTCGTCCTCCTAGACGTGGGCGTGGTGCGGGTACTGGTTGAGGTGTCGGCCGACCACCCAGGGTGCAGAGGGAGCTTGAGGACCCTGGCAGATTGCAGCAGGTCGAGGCTCAGTTGGCTACTCTGACTGGGTTGGTCCAGCATCTGATACAGCAGTAGGCTGCTACTCCTGTCCCACCTGTTCCCCCACCTGTAGCTCCAGCTGTTACACCACCAGTTGCACCACCTGTTGCACCGCCAGTTGCCGAGCCTGAGGGTTTGGCTGATCCACCAGTCGACCTCATGCCACTGCCTGCGGGGTTGGCTCCAGATGTTGCTGTCACTCCCAGAGTGGTACCGGGGGTTGTCGCTGCCACTACTGTTACTGCTGGGATGACATCTGCGTCATCTCGATTTGTCACCTCTGTTGCTGATGCCGAAGCTTGATGCCGAGGCTGACCAGGTGGAGAAAGCTCGAGTGAAAGCTGTTCTCCTCGAGGTTAAGAAGTTCAAGCCTTGGGTGTTCCAGGGCAAGAACGACGACCACTGGGTTGTTGAGCAGTGGATCGATCATATGGAGAAGCTGTTCTAGGACCTTTATAATGAGGAGCGTGACAAGGTGCACATTGCCGTGCACTGTCTCGAAGATAGCGCGAGCAAGTGGTGGAAGTGACATCGGGCGCATCACTTCAAGGGTTTGCCTGAACCCTCCTGGCCTGAGTTCAAGGCGGCCATGTACCACCATTATCTGAAGGAGACTACCAAGGAAAGTCTCGAGCGCGAGCTGGAAAATATTCATCAAGGAGATAGATCTGTCCGCGAGTACGAGCAGGAGTTTTCGCGCATTGCTGACCTGGTTCCTCAGGCAGTGCGCGAGGAACGGCACAAAGTTCGGCTCTTCTCCCAGGGGCTGAGGCACGAGATTCGCCACCAGCTCTCTTCCCACCTGATCACCGACTTCGACAACTGTGTGGAGCGGTGCCTTTCTATCGAGGCGGACGTCCTTATCTTCCGCGCTGAGCGGAGTGCTGCAGAAAAGGACAAAGAAAATAAATGATCATCTTCTGAGGGTGGTGGCGGGTCCTCAAATCAGAACAAGTAGGCGAAGAAACCCCGACTGAAGAAGTGGCCCAGGAGATCATCGGCCACTAGCGCCTTCGTCAACCCTAACTGGGGACCCCGGCCTTGTGTATTCTGCGGGGGTACTCATCGTGCGGGCGACTGCGACCAACGTCATGGTCGATGCTTCAAATGTGGCCAACCTGGACATATGGCAGCGACGTGCCCGCGGGGATCTGCACCCGCGCAGATTGCTGCTCCTGCACCAGCACCACCACCTCAACGACAAGGTACGGCGCCTAGTTCTGCTTCCTCTGGGCGTCCCTCTCTTCCTCGACCACCTACTGGGGCGCGTCAGTCTGCTGGTGGACGCGTCTTCGCCTTGACTCAAGGCGTGCCTGCGCCGAAGGAGAATCTAGCAGGTACTACATATATCTTTGGTCATCATGCTAGGACATTATTTGATACGGGGGCTTCGCATTCATTTATCTCCACCCACTTTGTCGCCACTGGGTAGAGATCCCAATGGCGATAAAGTGGGTATTATCGTCCAGCCTACTAGACATCGCTTCTGGGTAGAGATCCCAGGTCATAGTGTCCTTATTGACGAGGAGCTCCGACTATGCCCGATTCATCTTGGCGGACGGAGTTTTCCTATATCTCTATTCGTCCTCAAACTTCGTCAATACGACGTTATTTTGGGGATGAACTGGTTATCTAGACATCGAGCTTCTATGGATTGCACCTTCCAGAAATTGACCTTAGACCTACTTGGTGGAGCGGAATTGATCTATTCTGGCTTTGAGCCTTCTGCATACTTGGGGATATGTTCTGTGTTCCCTGTTCGTCGCATCGAGAGTGGGTGTGTGGCATATCTTGCCATGGCTGTCAACACCCTTACTGTTACTCGGCGGATCGAGGATATACCCGTTGTGCGGGATTTTCCAGACGTCTTTCCCGCTAAGCTTCCAGGGATGCCACCCGAGCGGGAAATCGACTTCGTCATCGATCTAGTACCTGGCACGTCTCCTATTTCGCGAGCGCCCTATCGTATGGCGTTTGCGGAAGTGAAGGAGTTAAAGACGCAGCTTGAGGATCTTCTGGCTTTAGGTTTTATTCGACCTAGTGTTTCTCCATGGGGCGCACCTGTGCTCTTTGTAAAGAAGAAGGATGGTAGCCTGCGTCTATGCATTGATTATCGGGAGTTGAATAAGGTTACTATTAAGAACCGGTATCCTCTCCCACGGATTTACGATCTTTTCGACCAACTCCAGGGGTCGGTGGTTATTCTCGAAGATCGATTTACAATCCGGTTATCATCAGCTGCGGATCAAGGCGGAGGATGTTTCGAAGACCGCCTTCCGAACCAGATATGGCCACTATGAGTTTACTGCGATACCGTTCGGTCTTACCAATGCCCCAGCAGCATTTATGGACATGATGAATAGGGTTTTCAAACCCTTTCTCGATCGCTTTGTCGTGGTTTTTATCGACGACATTCTGATTTATTCGAAGAGTGACGAGGAGCATCAGGATCACTTGCGACAGGTTCTCCAAGTGCTTCGGGAGAACAACTTATATGCTAAGTTCAAGAAGTGCCAGTTTTGGCTCAGAGAAGTCGCATTCCTTGGGCATGTTATCTCTGCTGATGGTGTCGCTGTGGATCCTAAGAAGATTGAGGCTTTTAAAGAATGGCCCCAGCCGACCAATGCGACTGAGGTGCGCAGTTTTCTCGGTCTCGCGGGGTATTATCGACGGTTCGTCTAGGGGTTTTTCAAAATCGCCTCTCCGATGACCCGTTTGACCAGAAAGGAGGAGAAGTTTGTATGGACTCCAGAGTGCCAGCTTGCCTTCGACAAACTGAAGCGGCTGCTGACTAAGGCACCTATTCTGACTCTACCGGTCCAAGGCGAGAACTATGTGGTTTATTGTGACGCCTCTCGGATCGGTCTGGGATGTGTTCTGATGCAGAATGAGAAGGTTATAGCATATACTTCTCGACAGCTGAAGCGATATGAGCAGAATTATCCCACCCATGATCTGGAGCTTGCTGCGGTGGTCTTTGCTCTTAAGCTATGGAGGCACTATCTTTATGGTGTTCATTGTGATGTGTACACCGATCATCAGATCCTTAAGTATCTCTTCACACAAAAGGAGTTGAACTTGAGGCAACGATGATGGCTCGAGCTGCTGAAGGACTATGATCAGAGGATGGAGTTAGAGGTTGTTCCTTCTGGATCGACTGCTCGACTTTTAGCGATGGTGGTGCAGCCTATTTTACTTGATCGCATAAAGGAGGGACAGCAGTCGGATCCTTCACTTTAGAAGATTCGCGAGTTGATATTTCTGGGACAGACTGAGGATTACTAGTTGCACGCCGATGGCTCTATTAGATTCAGAGGCCGTTGGTGTGTTCCAGATGACGGCGAATTGAAGAAGGACATTCTTACTGAGGCGCATAGATCCCAGTATACGGTACATCCTGGAGAGACTAAAATGTACCGGGATCTGAAACAGCATTATTGGTGGCCTGGGATGAAGGCTGATGTGGCAAACCATGTTGCACAGTGCTTGGTTTGCCGGCAGGTGAAGGCTGAACACCAACGACCGGCGGGAAAACTGCAACCGCTTCCAGTCCCAGTTTGGAAGTGGGAGCAGATCACTATGGACTTTGTTACCAGTCTGCCTCGATCCCAGTGAGGCCATGATGCGATATAGGTCATTGTGGATCGACTCATCAAGCCTGCCCACTTTCTACTGATACATATGACGTGGACTAGGGATCGACTCGCCCAGCTTTACATTGATGAGATTGTTCGACTCCATGGCATTCCAGTGTCGATCGTCTCGGACCAGGACACTCGCTTTGTGTCTCAGTTCTGGAAGAGCTTGCAGTAGTCTATGGGCACTAAGCTGAACTTCAGCACTGCTTTCCACCCGCAGAGTGATGGGCAGTCTGAGCGAGTCATCCAGATTTTGGAGGATATGCTACGAGCATGCGTACTGGAGTATGGAGATGGCTGGTACCGGTATCTTCCTCTGGTGGAGTTCGCCTATAACAACAGTTATCAGGCGAGTATCGGTATGGCTCCTTACGAGGCGTTGTACGGGCGTCGATGTCGGCCCCCGATTTGCTTGGACGATGTCGATGAGCGCCGTATTATTGGGCCAGGGTTGCTTGAGGATGCTGAGGCCAAGGTGCGAGTGGCGAGACAGCAGTTGCTGACCGCTCAAAGTAGGCAGAAGAGCTATGTGGACCAGCGACGTCGTGACTTGGAGTTCCAAGTTGGTGATCATGTCCTGCTGAAGGTGTCGCCAACTGTGGAATCAAGCGATTCGGGATCCGCAACAAGCTCAGTCCTTCGTTTGTGGGTCCATTTGAGATACTCGAGCGCGTTGGTCCTGTAGCATATCGACTGGCTCTTCCTCCCAGCCTCGCCCGTGTGCATAACGTCTTCCATGTCTCTATGCTCCGGAAGTACATCAGGAATCCTTCGCATGTCATTAGCCCTACCGCTGTCCAGCTTCGTGAGGATCTGAGCTATGATAAGGCAGCACCTCTGAAGATCCTTGTGAGGGATGAAAAGAAGTTGAGGAACAGGACGATCCCCTATGTGAGGGTACAATCGAAGAATCACGAGGAACGCGAAGCCATTTGGGAGCGCGAATCTGACATGTTGGAGTGTTTTTCTTATTTATTTGACTCTTAGTTGTACTAAGTTTCGGGGACGAAACTTATTTTTAAGTGGGAGTGATGCAAAATAACACGAGGAACGCGAAAACATTTGGGAGCGCGAATCTGATATGTTGGAGTGCTTTTCTCATTTATTTGACTCCTAGTTGTACTAAGTTTCGGGGACGAAACTTATTTTTAAGTGGGAGTGATGCAAAATAAAATATCTCGATTATTACATTACATTACTCCCACTTAAAAATAATCGAGATATTTTATTTTGCATCACTCCCACTTAAAAATAAGTTTCGTCCCCGAAACTTAGTACAACTAGGAGTCAAATAAATAAGAAAAGCACTCCAACATATCAGATTCGTGCTCTCAAATGGCTTCGCATTTCTCGTGATTCTTCCATTGTACCCTCACATAGGGGATCGTCCTGTTCCTCAGCTTCTTTTCATCCCTCACAAGGATTTTTCAGAGATACCTCATCATAGCTCAGATCCTCACGAAGCTGGACAGCGGTAGGGCTAATGACATGCGAAGGATTCCTGATGTACTTCCGGAGCATAGAAACATGGAAGACGTTATGCACACGGGCGAGGCTGGGAGGAAGAGCCAGTCGATATGCTACAGGACCAACGCGCTCGAGTATCTCAAATGGACCCACAAACCGAGGACTGAGCTTGTTGCGGATCCCGAATCGCTTGATTCCACGAGTTGGCGACAACTTCAGCAGGACATGATCACCAACTTGGAACTCCAAGTCACGACGTCGCTGGTCCACATAACTCTTCTGCCTACTTTGAGCGGTCAGCAACTGCTGTCTCGCCACTCGCACCCTGGCCTCAGCATCCTCAAGCAACTCTGGCCCAATAATACGGCGCTCATCGACATCGTCCCAGCAGATCGGGGGCCGACATCGACGCCCGTACAACGCCTCGTAAGGAGCTATACCGATACTCGCCTGATAACTGTTGTTATAGGCGAACTCCACCAGAGGAAGATACCGGTACCAGCCATCTCCATACTCCAGTACGCATGCTCGTAGCATATCCTCCAAAATCTGGATGACTCGCTCAGACTGCCCATCACTCTGCGGGTGGAAAGCAGTGTTGAAGTTCAGCTTAGTGCCCATAGACTCTTGCAAGCTCCTCCAGAACTGAGACACAAAGCGAGTGTCCCGGTCAGAGACGATCGACACTGGAATGCCATGGAGTCGAACAATCTCATCAATGTAAAGCTGGGCGAGTCGATCCCTAGTCCACGTCATATGTATCGGTAGAAAGTGGGCAGGCTTGATGAGTCGATCCACAATGACCTATATCGCATCATGGCCTCACTGGGATCGAGGCAGACTGGTAACAAAGTCCATAGTGATCTGCTCCCACTTCCAAACTGGGACTGGAAGCGGTTGCAGTTTTCCCGCCGGTCGTTGGTGTTCAGCCTTCACCTGCCGGCAAACCAAGCACTGTGCAACATGGTTTGCCACATCAGCCTTCATCCCAGGCCACAAATAATGCTGTTTCAGATCCCGGTACATTTTAGTCTCTCCAGGATGTACCGTATACTGGGATCTATGCGCCTCAGTAAGAATGTCCTTCTTCAATTCGCCGTCATCTGGAACACACCAACGGCCTCTGAATCTAATAGAGCCATCGGCGTGCAACTAGTAATCCTCAGTCTGTCCCAGAAATATCAACTCGCGAATCTTCTAAAGTGAAGGATCCGACTGTTGTCCCTCCTTTATGCGATCAAGTAAAATAGGCTGCACCACCATCGCTAAAAGTCGAGCAGTCGATCCAGAAGGAACAACCTCTAACTCCATCCTCTGAAACTCAGCAACCAAGCGGTCCTGCTCAGTGATCATCAATAACTCGGGCGACACATGCTTTCTGCTCAAAGCATCAGCCACCACATTTGCCCGACCAGGATGATGCTGGATCGTCAGATCATAGTCCTTCAACAGCTCAAGCCATCATCGTTGCCTCAAGTTCAACTCCTTTTGTGTGAAGAGATACTTAAGGCTCTGATGATCGGTGTACACCTCACAATGAACACCATAAAGATAGTGCCTCCATAGCTTAAGAGCAAAGACCACCGCAGCAAGCTCCAGATCATGCGTGGGATAATTCTGCTCATAAGGCTTCAGCTGTCAAGAAGCATATGCTATAACCTTCTCATTCTGCATCAGAACACATTCCCGATCCGAGAGGCGTCAAAATAAACCACATAGTTCTCGCCTTGGATCGGTAGAGTCAAAATAGGTGCCTTAGTCAGCAGCCGCTTCAGTTCGTCGAAGGCAAGCTGGCACTCTGGAGTCCATACAAACTTCTCCTCCTTTCTGGTCAAACGGGTCATCGGAGAGGCGATTTTGGAAAACCCCTAGACGAACCGTCGATAATACCTCGCGAGACCGAGAAAACTTCGCACCTCAGTCGCATTGGTCGGCTGGGGCCATTCTGTAATAGCCTCAATCTTCTTAGGATCCACAGCGATACCATCAGCAGAGATAACATGCCCAAGGAATGCGACTTCTCTGAGCCAAAAGTCGCACTTCTTGAACTTAGCACATAAGTTGTTCTCCCGAAACACTTGGAGAACCTGTCGCAAGTGATCCTGATGCTCCTCGTCACTCTTCGAATAAATCAGAATGTCGTCGATGAAAACCACGACAAAGCGATCGAGGAAGAGTTTGAAAACCCTATTCATCATGTCCATAAATGCTGCTGGGGCATTGGTAAGCCCGAACGGTATCACAGTAAACTCATAGTGGCCATATCTGGTTCGGAAGACGGTCTTCGAAACATCCTCCGCCTTGATCCGCAACTGATGATAACCGGATTGTAAATCGATCTTAGAGAATACCACCGACCTCTGGAGTTGGTCGAAAAGATCGTAAATCCGTGGAAGAGGATGCCGGTTCTTAATAGTAACCTTATTCAACTCCCAATAATCAATGCATAGACGCAGGCTACCATCCTTCTTCTTTATAAAGAGCACAGGTGCGCCCCATGGAGAAACACTATGTCGAATAAAACCCAAAGCTAGAAGATCCTCAAGCTGCATCTTTAACTTCTTCAATTCCGCAAACGCCATACGATAGGGCGCTCGCAAAATAGGAGACGTGCCAGGTACTAGATCAATGATGAAGTCGATTTCCCGCTCGGGTGGCATCCCTGGAAGCTCAGCGGGAAAGACGTCTGGAAAATCCCGCACAACGGGAATATCCTCGATCCGCCGAGTAACAGTAAGGGTGTTGACAGCCATGGCAAGATATGCCACACACCCACTCTCGATGCGACGAACAGGGAACACAGAACATATCCCCAAGTATGCAGAAGGCTCAAAGCCAAAATAGATCAATTCCGCTCCACCAAGCAGGTTTAAGGTCAATCTCCGGAAGGTGCAATCCATAGAAGCTCGATGTCTAGATAACCAGTTCATCCCCAAAATAACGTCGTATTGACGAAGTTTGAGGACGAATAGAGATATAGGAAAACTCCGTCCGCCAAGATGAATCGGGCATAGTCGGAGCTCCTCATCAATAAGGACACTATGACCTGGGATCTCTACCCAGAAACGATGTCTAGTAGGCTGGACGATAATACACTGAGTGGCGACAAAGTGGGTGGAGATAAATGAATGTGAAGCCCCCGTATCAAATAATGTCCTAGCATAATGACCAAAGATATATGTAGTACCTGCTAGATTTTCCTCCGGCGCAGGCACGCCCTGAGTCAAGGCGAAGACGCGTCCACCAGCAGACTGACGCGCCCCAGTAGGTGGTCGAGGAAGAGGGGGACGCCCAGAGAAAGCAGAACTAGGCGCCGGACCTTGTCGTCGAGGTGGTGCTGCTGGTGCAGGAGCAGCAATCTGCGCGGGTGCAGATCCCCGCGGGCACGTCGCTGCCATATGTCCAGGTTGGCCGCACTTGAAGCATCGACCAGGACGTTGGTCGCAGTCGCCCGCACGATGAGTACCCCCGCAAAATACACAAAGCCGGGGTCCCCAGTTAGGGTTGACGAAGGCGCTAGTGGCCGATGATCTCCTGGGCCACTTCTTCAGTCGGGGTTTCTTCGCCTACTTGTTCTGATTTGAGAACCCGCCACCACCCTCAGAAGATGACCATTTATTTTCTTTGTCCTTTTCTGCAGCACTCCACTCAGCGCGGAAGATAAAGACGTCCGCCTCGATAGAAAGGCACCGCTCCACACAGTTGTCAAAGTCAGTGATCAGGTGGGAAGAGAGCTGGCGGCGAATCTCGTGCCTCAGCCCCTGGGAGAAGAGCCGAACTTTGTGCCGTTCCTCGCGCACTGCCTGAGGAACCAGGTCAGCAATGCGCGAGAACTCCTGCTCGTACTTGCGGACAGATCTATCTCCTTGATGAATATTTTCCAGCTCGCGCTCGAGACTTACATTGGTAGTCTCCTTCAGATAATGGTGGTACATGGCCGCCTTGAACTCAGGCCATGAGGGTTTAGGCAAACTCTCGAAGTGATGCGCCCGATGTCGCTTCCACCACTTGCTCGCGCTATTTTCGAGACAGTGCACGGCAATGTGCACCTTGTCACGCTCCTCATTATAAAGGTCCTAGAACAGCTTCTCCATATGATCGATCCACTGCTCAACAACCCAGTGGTCGTCGTTCTCGCCCTGGAACACCCGAGGCTTGAACTTCTTAAACTCGAGGAGAACAGCCTTCACTCGAGCTTTCTCCCCCTGATCAGCCTCGGCATCAGCTTCGGCATTGGCAACCGGGGTGACAGATCGAGATGACGCAGATGTCATCCCAGCAGTAACAGCAGTGGCAACGGCAACCCCCGGTACCACTCTGGGAGTGACAGCAACATCTGGAGCCAACCCCGCAGGCGGTGGCATGAGGTCGACTGGTGGATCAGCCAAATCCTCAGGATCGGCAACAGGCGGTGCAACAGGTGGTGCAACCGGTGGTGTAACAGCTGGAGCTACAGGTGGGGGAACAGCTGGGACAGGAGCAGCAGTCTGCTGCTGTATCAGATGCTGGACCAACCCAATCGGAGTAGCCAACTGAGCCTCGACCTGCTACAATCTGCCAGGGTCCTCAGGCTCCCTCTGCACCCTGGGTGGTCGGCCGACACCTCGGCCAGTACCCGCACCACGCCCACGTCTAGGAGGACGAGCCATAACTGTAACAATATAACCAGGTCAAGATAGACTCAAAATAATACTACTTGAGTTCCTAACCCCTAGACTCAACATACCCCGCGCTCTCACGTCATAAGTCATCCTAGTGTTCATCCTAACCAAACCTAATCAATTTTTCTAGATACCGTGTACCTTTTGCTCTGATACCATAAAATCTGTCACGCCCCGAGATTTAAAATCCAGTCTAAATTATTTTTTTTTTAATTAAAAATAAAATATCTCGATTATTACATTAATTGATAAAATAATTAAAAATAATTAGTATTATTAATAATAAATAATTTAATTAACTACAAATAATTTACTAATTTAATTAGTTAATTATCTAATTGTTAAATAATTAAATTAGTTAAAATATTAGATTAATTAAAGAGTTAATACAATAATTAAAATTATATTTATTTTAATTAAGCTTATTCTCAAATAGGAACAAGCCTTGTTCCAGAAAAAGACTGGAATAATAGTTTCAGCCTTATACCAGCTTATTCCAAGAAGACGAGAACTGTTGTTCTCATCCACAACCAAACGCGTTTGGGGAATAAGGCTGGAACAAGATCTTATTCCATGCCTTATTCTCGAAACAAACGGTGCCTAAAAATGTTAAAACTTCTATAAAAGATGTTCTTGATTTTTCTAAGATTACACCTTGAATTTCAGATCAATCTGATGATGGGATAACCAATCAAAAGTTGATTAGTTTAACTAAAAAAATACTTTGAGATTGTCCCTAAAGTTTCATGTCAATCTAAATACCTGAACGACCTTATATGAAAATTATCTGATGATGGGATATCCAATCAAAAATTGATTAGTTTAACTAAAAAAATACTTTGATATTGCCCCTAAAGTTTCATGTCAATCTAAATACCCGAACGACCTTATATGAAAATTAAATTCAAATTCAGTTCGTAGGCTCTGCTCGACATAGTACTTTATGCGAAAATTTCATCTGATAACTAAAACAAAATTATGATGAGGATCTTGTACTAGAAATAAGCATGGGTGTCAAATTTGGACCCAATTGGACTTTGAGAAGACGTCACATATTGTTAAAATATCTTCCAAGCATAGGGGTGTAGAAACCAAGGGTCTAAATAGAAAATATAAATCTCAGGGTACCTATCTGTAATTTTTGCATAATAATTAAAAAAATTAAATTTTTATGTGATAGATTCAAGCTGTAAATTTGTGAAAATCATCATGAATGTAAAATAGAATGATATTAATTTTTTGGTCATGAACCAAAAAGGTTTAAGTCGAAACCGAAAATTTATCGAAATTTCGCACGACCGTCAGTCCGGTCTAAAAAAGTTGATACTTTATGTATGAAAATTGACAAACTTACAATCAAAATTTCGGGGACTCAGAGCTCTACGAATGCTCAAAACTAAACCCGAGAGGCCCTAGAAACCCGAGAAGCCCTAGCGCCGCCGCCGGCGACCGCTTCCTTCGGCACCTTCCCTCCGACCTTGGTCACCCCCTGTCAACACTCAACGCCTCTGGCTGCCGGAGCCCGAGGAGAGGGAGCTAGCTATAGATCTGCCTCGGGCTAGGGCATCTTTGGGCCGATTCTCCTATTCTGGCCACCGCTAACGCCAGCAACTTTTCGAAAGTAAACACGGCATTCTTGAGGGTTTGTGGACACCTGTGCTCACCTTAATTGCGATCCGAGGAGTCTCGGATTTCTATTTGGACACTGTCGCTCCCGAAGGCCTTCGAACCTGAAGTTCAACTTGCTCCCGCACACTCCTCGACCATCGATTGCGCTCCGGACAGCAAACACGGGTTCCAGAACATCGAGACCTTCTGACCCACAGTGTCAGTTTGATTCTGAAACATGGAATCCTCGATAAGGCTCTAAAACAATCTTTACGGTATCTTAACACATGTTAGGTGTTTAGCGAAATGCCACAACGACGCTTTTTGCGTCATGGCTGTCCCAGACAGCAACGGTTCGGATGTAGGATGTTCGGACGTGATGTTCAAAGCCCAGGAATCCCTTGGTTCGGATCTCATGGCGATCGGCATGTAAAACGGTAGTTTAATTAAATAATATTGGTGATTTTGGCTCCGTTTTTGTGAAGTGGGTCTCACTACTGATTGCAGCGATATGAGAGCCACATTGACTGGTTAAGGACTCGCTTGAGTAAAGTATGGACCAATAAGCGACCGTCGATGGGTTCCAAAGCCAAAACGACAATTTTTGAGAACCCGACACAGCTCGTTTTGAAATTTTCGCACCCGCATCGTACCACTTGGCGCGCGGCTGCCCGACACTCAAAAGTGAGCATTCTGGGACAGCAAGAATAGTTGGATGGCATTTGAAGTGTTTTGGGACACTTCAGGGCTGAACCAAATCCTAAAAACAGTAACCAGCCGATTCGAGTGCGAAATCGAGTCGCACGGGTTGCTATTGTTCGCAGTTGTGATTGGGCTTGATTGGCTGGCCACACGGTAAGGTTTAACACCTCTTGTCATAGCAAGAAGGTTGTGGGTGGTTCTGATGCCGAAATAGGCATCCCACGAACCAAATCGACGATTTTCAAGATTCTAATCCTCGGTTTTGGCGCACTTTTTGTGCGACTATCCCAACAGCATAAGCTTAGTTTTTTAGGACAACGAACAAGGTGGGTTAAGGCGCTTGGCTTGTTTTGGGGTACCCTATAGGCTAAGGTGGTGTTCCAACAAGCCGGTGTGGCGATCAGGTGAATTTTCGATGATCGGTAATCGAAACCAAAATTTCGACCGTTCATCTACTTGGGGTTCATGACTTTAGTCATGATTTAATGTGATTAGCAGGCTTGTAGGCTGATTACAGGTTACTGAACTTCATCTAGGTCCGGGTGGTAGCTAGGAGCAGCAACAGGGGTGGTCGACAATCCGGATCATACTACGGTAGAGGTGAGTGCTTCGAGCTGGTAATGGATGAGGCAATATTTACTCAGTTCTCTATCCATTTTACTTCTTGAATTATTTTATCTACGGCAATTTTTCTTTTACTCTACATGTCGGCCTTCGTATCTTTTCTTTTCGGTATACTACAATCTTACATTGTTAGCGATTTGGATACTTGACATATAGAGTAGGCTTTGTATTCATAACTACCAAGATGACCTTTTGATCTTTAGGTGACACGGCTCTGTTCATATTACTATGATTCGACCTTTATAGTCTCCGGTTCCGGCGTTTATATTCCACAACATTTGGCTGTACACCACGGTTACCGATTTTTCGTCGAAGTTCACTTGATCATTTCATATGAATTGCCACTACGCCTAGGGGTACTCATAGACACCGTGTTGATTTGGCCACCGACGAGGGGTGTACTTATCCGGATAGGTCGTATATTGTGATAAATGGATCAGGTCGGTGCATTATAACGGCGGGCAGTGCCTTAGGTCGACGGACCGATATGGCAGGTTATGGATTGAGTATAGGTATTGGACTATTCGTCCTTTGAGACATGTAGTTGGATAATTATTTATTACAGTGGCGGCATTCTAGTTTATTTCTCTTTACGCACAAATATATATTACTATTATAGGTTTACTTTTCAGTTTATCATATCTATCTATATATCTCCCATTACTTTTTCCGATGACTACGGCCAGCCTCGTGGCTGTCGTACCCACTGAAAAATCTTGGGTTGGTTTGTCACCCCACGGGACATACAGGTGCTACCGGTATGGACGCTGAGCAGGACACGGTGCGAGGTGATGGTTTAGCTAGACTACATTAGCGACCCTGTACATTGTTATCTTGCTGCGGTTATTTATTTTACCCTTCTCTTATTATCATTGATTACTTAGACTCTCTGGTGGTTCAGTTGATTAGATGTTTTTGGTTAATTGGATGCTTACTACTCGGTTTAATAAGAAATTGATTTCTATTTTGAAACATATGGCAAGAGCTTTGGTTTGTGGTTTTATGCAAGGATTTAAGTACCCATCGGGACGGGTCGTATCCACCGTGTCGTATAGTGCCAACAAAACACCGGCACGATACTGCCCCCGTGCCGATGGCATAACTCAAAACTCTATTTTTTTAAAATTTCTAAGTAATTTTTTTAATAAAGTTCAAAAGATTTGATAAAGATATATAATAAGTGATTAAAAAATTTTGTTGTTAAAGAAAATAAATATTTCATGCCATTATGCATCGGCACATATGTATTTTTTGTGACCGGCACTCATCAGCACGATCCGGCATGCACCGTGTTGTATCGTGCCGGCAAGTTTTCGGCACGACCCCATGCCACGGCACTTAAATCCTTGGTTTTATGGCAAACAGTTTTCTATCCCTCGTGGTAGTCAGTTTTCAAAAGGCAGAGTTTGCGTGTGAGAATCAATTTTCAAAATAGTTTTTTGGTTTTATTGAAATCCTAGATTTTTAAAACAAAGTTTTCGGATGAAAAACACTTATAAATGATAGAAAGATTTCTATAATTGGTAAACTGTGCATTCGCATCATCTTCGCTAAAAATTGCTTAGGTGTATGAATACATGCATCATCTTCGCTAAGAACTACTTAGCTATATGAGCATCTTGCATAGTGTTTGAGATTGGTTGTCGGTTGTGTGAGTGAAGATTGATGGTTGTGTGGTGTTGTACCAAGCTGGTACGCCGTGCAAATACAAAGGAGACTGTCTATATAGATAGAGGAATCCCTATATTTGTGGCGGGTCTGTACGTCCTATGGGCGAAGCAGGTTTCAAAATTTGAAAAAATGGATATTTTTTCACATACTCTAAGTTTCAAATTACAAATATTTCAAAAGGTCTTTACAAAAAAAACCCCTGGGTGTGACAAAGTTTTTGTGTAAAATGCACTCCCCACTTCTCTTGGGCATTCGCCTCTCTTTTCTTCATCATCATCATCATCTTCTTCTTCTTCTTCTTCTTTAAATCTAGCTTAAACCTAGGCCAAGGGGGTGATTCACTATAAGAAAAGAAAAGTAAACAATGTTTTTTGAAGTTTAGAGTTTACTTGCACGGCCAATGGCTAGCTTTCTTGTTCACTTGATTTCTTGACCTAGTTTGATCGAGTTCTTCCTTTTTCTCCACTTTTTTGGATTTGATTCACATCTTCCTCATGATTGGATTGATATCCACTCCTCCCACAATCGCTCATTCATCCTTTTTGAGGTTTACTTGCGGCAAGGATTCTTCATATTAGAAACCTTGCAATCTAATCGTGAACTGCATCAAGGACTATACCCTTGCACCCTTCATTATTATCTCTATAGTCCAGTATCATCCATACCCAATAGCAACCATTTTCATTGAAAACCTTAGTCGACAAAACTCTATTTAAATTGAACAACTTTTCCATTGAACATAGAAGTTGAGTCACATATAGTTTTATTTGTTTTGTAGTTTTTGGTTCTTGTAAAGTCAATTTCAAGAGTAGTTTCCTTTTGGTACCTAATTGTTACGTTATGTTATTCAAGCTTATTATTTCATTGCTTCCTAAATTATAAATTGAAATTTAATCTCAATTTAACATGTTGAGTTCTGTGAACGTATAACTTAACCATTCCTAAGATTTAGGTTTGTATCATAAGGCAAAGACAACACAGTAGAGGAAACTCCGGTGGAAGAAAAAAAAATTCAACATTATACGTCTCTTACAAAACTAGCGAAGGGTAATTTAAATAAATCCACAAAGGGAATAAACCGACTAGAATCTCCATTGGGAAAGGGTTTGACAATTAAGGAAAAAGGGTTGGGCTGGCGACGGTTTATTAGATCATAAATATTGACTAAACCCAAATCACAAATACCAAGCCCAAATAACCAGGTCTAAATTAGAATCCAAATAAGAAAGCATTTGTCCCAAGTAGGAATAAAACAATGGGCCAACTATGGGTTAGACTCAAACCAAAATCAAACCACTTCTTAAAAACACATAAAAAATCAACAATTAAAACTAAAATAAGTCCACAAAAAATAGAAATCTTCTCAACTTCCTCCAACATCATCAAAACAGCACGCCACAAACCATCAAACATACAATAAACAATCCAAATTAACATTAAATTCGTAAACAAAAACTAAAAACTAAACAAATTAAAGTAAGGGATTGCTCATTTTGTCCAGCACCACTTAGCTTGAGCATGCTTCCTTTTTGTTGCCTAGGATTTTAACATCCTTTTCTTCTTCTCCATCTAAACATCTCTCTCTTTTCCTCTCTATCCCCAGATTGGGCACCTTTTTCCTCTTTTCCTACTAACCCTTCATAGGTTGGAGTTTTATTCCTTACCTCCCTTTAATTGCTAGTTTTCTCTTTTTTTCGTCTAGTGCTTGTAATGGTCCGAACTTTTGCAAATTGCAAAGTTCTAGTTGAATATGTATTGAAAACTATTCTAATAGATTTGAAGGTGTTCGAGAGTTTACCAAGTATTTTCGATGAAAACTTGGTGCAAAAACGGACTTCGGGAGTTCAAATCTGCAAAGACTAGATTTTGTATTGAGTACCGGTACTCAATAGGGAGTACCGAAACTCAACTATGCAGAGAAGAAGCAAACGTTCAAGTTTTGCGAAACTGGGGTTCAGTACCGATACTGATGTTTGGAACAATGCGTGTACCGGTATTGATGTTGCCGAGTACCAGTGCTCAGTAGAAAATTGAGAAATCCAACATTTCGATTCTGTGGAAGTGACGGGGGAGTAAGAAACTGGGGGCCGCGTACCGGTACTACATCCCGAGTACTAATACTAAAAGTTGCGGGCAGCAGATTTTGGGGAATTATAACCATGGTTAATTAGGGGGCTTTAGTAGGGTTAACTCAACTCTATAACCCCCCACTCACAGCCAAGCACCCTCTCCCCCTCATTTCTCACTCTCCCACTCCTCCCTTATCTTTCTCTCTCTAGAACACCATAAGGGCGTGTTTGATTCAAGTTATGTAGCATTACAGGTTATGTCGACATAACTAGGTATCTGAGATTCCTGAATCGGATTACCACTAATCTCGTATTACCGCGTTTGGTTTAATGCAGTAATGTAATACTAGATTACAATGTATATAATATTACTATGTTTGATTCAGTTTATAAAATTCAATAATCTCTACAGTAAAGTATAGCCTTTTCCAAAATTATCCTTTGTGGGCATATTTAATTTTTTTGTTTACTAAATCATAACAAAATATAATTCGTCTTATTGAATTAATTCTATTAATAAGAAATAAAAATAAAATGGCCAAATATAAAAAAAATTGTAAAGCAAAAAATTAATTTAAACCATAAATAAATAAATAGATAAATAATCATATTACGTTATCAAAGATCATATTACGTTATCCTGTTGATAGGGTTTAGGGGGTTGGAGGGTAAAACAGCAATTTTACATATTATACAAGATTACCCGCCATCGGTAATCCAAGATACCCACACCCCCCCCCTCGGTAATATTTTTAGGGTAATCTTGCACCGTCAGTAATGTTACATTACCGAACAGATTATAGACCGGATGGACCAAACGCAGCAATCCTGACATGATTGCCTGTAATCTTGACAAGATAACCCAAACCAAAAGCGCACTAAGAGAGAGCCCTAGCTCTTGGAAGATCTTGGAGGTTGATCTCTGAGGAGGCTAAGGATTGGTGGAGAGCTTCAAAAGGAAGCTCTAGGAGGAAGAAGGACCATCCTCTCCCACATTTTGGCTTTCCTGAAGAGAGAGGTAAGTTGGATTTTTAGGGTTATGGTTTTTAGAGATTCAAATAAGGATTTTTGAGTTTCTAATGGTATTGGAACCATTTTTAGGGTCTCTTCTTTGGATTCAAGAGATCAAATCCATCTCATTGGTGGAGAAGTTGGCTAAGGTAGGAAATATCACTGAAATTGGTGATCTCTCTCTTGCTCCATAGTCTTCTTTGATTTAGAAGATGTTTAGTGAGTATTAAGAGATTTAAAATGAGTTCTTGCATGTGAGACATAAATTAGGGTTTTAACCCTTAGGTAGGAAATAGGAAAGAAAAGAATGCATGCATGAATGATAATGGAAACCTAAATATAGGTTAAAACATGTGGCATCTAACTTAGATAAAACCTAAGGTAAAATATGGAGATATGTGAACTTTAGGTTAAAGGTAAACTAGAGAACAAGTTGATGTGTCTTGGACGTGTTATAACCGTAAAGTCATTAACTTGGAGTATGCATGGGAAATGTTTCTGAAAGTGTCGAAAGTTATATGGGTGTGCAAGCAATTGACTCCTAAGAAAGGTGTGCAAGCAATCGACTCCCCATGAGGTGCGCGAGCAATCGACCCCCAAGAGAGGTGTGAAAGCAATCGACTCCTTACAAGGTATATAGTATGCCAAGAGAAACCAATTCCATGTACCTACCGATTGGAGAAGTGGGCGAGCAATCAACTCTCCATGAGGTGTTTTCGGTATGGAACTCGAAACCACGGGTTGGTTAATGAAAACCTGGAACGATTAGGTAGGCATGTGATCTACGGTTAGTGGCATAGTGGCATAGTGATGCACGTGAGGTCTAGTAGTGTAATTTGATAATTGCATACTAGTATAGAAATATTTGTTATTACTAATATCTAGCTACTCATGCTTTCTTTGGGCCAAGTGAGTGTAGAGCATTATTCTCGGTGGTTGTACCCACTGAGAACTATTCGTAGTTCTCACTCCCTATGATTTACATCTTTTCAGACCCAGGTGTCGCCGGTGAGGCACGTGACCGCAGCAAGGGCATCGCAAAATAGTGGACCTAGAAAGATCTAGATGTACCCTTTTGTAACTAGAATGAAACTTGTAATATTTTGAAAGCAATCGATGTAACTGTAAAGGAGATTTCATTCCTAGTTGTATGTATCAACTCTCTCTAGTCTTGAGATGTTTAAAGTTGATATTTGAAAAAGATTAGTAGTTGTACTCTAATATTACATGTATCTCTTGTGCATGTTAGTTCTTTTGGGATGTTTCTTCGTTTCGTTCGAGCAGGGGAGGTGCTATTCGTTTGATCGGTCTGGGCGCATGCCCAAATCGACCAAATTGGCAGTCTCGAGGCATGACAGTGCCGCTCTTATTTCTATTTTCCCCACCGATTGATGGACTCTTAAAGCTGGTTTTTAACTAAATTTCAAATCCAATAAATTCATTCCTTATTGGTATTAAAAGGAAAGACAATTTAAAGGCAATTTTTGACTAATTTGTGAAGATAAAGACAATGAGGGCTTCAAGAACATTGTTAGCCTTTTTTTTTTTTGGTTTTGGTTATTCCATTCATCTCTTTTATAACTTGTTAGTTGCGCTTTATAATAATTAAATTCAAATTACCGTTGCTTAATACATTATTTTTATTTTCGGAGTGCATCAAAATTTAGTATAAAATCATTAAGAAGCAACTTAATTTTGTTTAGTTCTACATCATGTGCGCCTTGTAGGAAATCATTTGGATTTCTCGCATATATTTGTTATAAACTTGATAGAATAAAGTGCTAGAGTTAATGACGTTTTGAAAACTTAGAGAGTGCAACATGAAAAGAACTTAAAACCTGATGATGAGAAGTAGCTTGGTGAGTATACAAAAATTTTCTAATATGTCAACTTTAAAACTCCATAAGTCTGGAAGAAGATCCTAAAGAGCAGCGATCAAATATCCAAAAACAAATATCAATCAAGGAATATAAATTAGGATATCCTATGTACGTGACCTGGGCATCGTACTTGCCCTTAAGACTAATATATAGAAAATAAGATCGACGAGAGAACCTATTGACATGGAAGATCAAATTTCATCTTACTGACAATTGTCACAAACCATGCCCTTTAATTCAGAAGTATGGTATAGAACTAACAGTGCCTATTCTGACAATAAGTGAGGTAATAGTTTCTATTTGAACTGCAATCTATCACTAGAGTATGGCACATTCAAATATACAACAATAACATCTATGTTATTTAGAATCTCACAATAGTTCTTTGTTAAACCCATGCTAGATCATCCTAGATATTTGTGTTTAATGTCTTGTCTCAAGAAGTTTGAAAGCCTTCCCTAAAGATCTTCTTTTTTTTTATCTTTCATCCTTTTCTATGTACAAGTTGAATACAAGAAGGCAATAATCAGAACAAATTGTCATCAATCTCAATGGAAGCTCAAGGCCTCAAATAAATAAACTTGCTTCTTCTACTCATATATACTGTTTCATCCCGGATGCCCACTAAGATTTCATACATCCCTATTGTAAACATGAATTCCTCATATTGCCAGTGTATTTGATCTTATGTTTTAAAAATAGTGTCAACATACTAGTAAAATCTTTCCTACACATAACACCCAACTATACAAATATTAACCTTTCTTCTCATACATAGGGTTCGATATACCTAAAACTGAAAGAGATCTATTGCAATTGTAACCTAAGACTGAAAGAGATCTATTGCAATTGTAACCTAAGTAGCTGTTCAATCAGAGTATTTATTGCCTTATTTTCCTTTAAAATTATGAAGAGTGCCGGAAGGGCAGAGGAACCTTACTTCTTATGTCGGCGGCCACGCTTGGGCCCCCAGGCCTCCAGCTTGGTGACGGGGCACCCGCACCGGGCGCGGAAGAGCAGTACGGCGCGCCCGTTGGGGGGCGCCATCTTCCTGAGCTCGGCGAGGAGGCACTCGTAGTCCGGGTTGTTTCCCCCCTGTCCGCCCTTCCACGGCAACTCATCGATCTCCCTCCACACAGCAGCAGATGCCGAATCGCCGCCGCCGGAGCGGAGCGACTCCTCCGTCTGGAGCTGGACGTCGAACTCGAGCGCCTTCTTAAGCCCGAGGCAGCGCGGATTGCGGCAGCGGCGCCGGCCGTGACAGGCTCCGGCGCCGGCGCAGGCGAGGGCGGTGGCGGCGGCCGCGGGGAGGAGGAGGAGGAGGGCAGAGGCGGCGGCCAGGTGGGGGAGTGGGGCGGCGCGGGCGGCGGCGGCGAGAGGGGAGAGGAAGGGGGAGAGGGCGCGGGCGATGTGGGCGAGGGAGGAGGCGAGGAGGAAGGCGAGGGAGGAGAGGACGAGGAGGAGGATGAGGAGGTCCAGGGGGGCGGAGGGGGTGTGGTTGCAGACGCAGCTGGGGATAGAATTAGGGTTAGGGTTTTGGGGGCGCCTGGGGGGGAGGATGCGGGAGGAGGAGGACGAGGGGGGCATGGCGGAGGTGAGGGAGGTCAAAGGGCAGAAGAGCATGACGGTGATGATGTCGGCGACGTTTGGCGCGTGGGTGAGAAAGAGAGTCTCGCCCTGCCGCTGACGCGCCCGGTAATTGACCAAAGTATTTTATTTACTAGTGAAGTCCGTCCCTGGGTATAATTTTTTCAATAAATATTTTTTTTTATTTTATATTTTTAATAAATATTATATAACGTACAATATAACCTTGCAGTACACTATCGTAATAAGAAACTAAACGGGAAGGAACATAATTATTAACCTTCAATAATTAAAGTTGAATGAAACCCAAAGCATGTCGTATATTTAGAATTTTTTGTTTGAAAACATCAAGAATGATCGAAGAATACATTTTCTTTTATTTTTTTATACAGGAGTTCTACCTCTTTTAACTATAAACAAAACCATTACTTGCACTATGTCTAGCAATCTATTGCATGATCCAAACAAATTTTGAATTCATTAGAGTCCCCAACATGAAAGCAAGAGCGATGAAATTTAACCAGAAGTATGTAACTGCATCTTATGTCTAACACAGCCAAAAATCAGATTCTTAAGAATGAACACAATCCAAAACATAAACAGCACAAAAATGGAAGTTAAATGGGAAGCGATCTCAATGTAATGTATCTCAGATTTTAGAATAACATGAATACAAAACTGAACTGTTTAAAGTCAACGAATAACTTACAACTATCGTTTGAGTACGAATTGTATACTATGTTTATACTTCAAACCACATTGCTCACTCTGAAGAGTTCAAACTGGTTTACATGTAATAAAGGAATTCCTTGACATACATATCTAATTATTTAAGCAACCAACGACTGTTGGCATATTTAATTAGAGGTATGCTGTAATGTACCGGATTTTCGGCACATATAATAAATCTAAATAAAAATGGTATGAAATACTATTTTTATGAAAGTTAGAGAAGTGAGGATGATGTGGAAGCGAATTGGGCCGAAATCGGATTAAAAATGCGGGATTTAGAATTTTAATTGAAAAGGGGGGCCCAGATTTTTAGCAGAAAATTCATAGAGTCAGAAAATTCTGAGAAAATTCTGGGAGCTCCGTAATATTGTTTTAAGGCCACAGTAAAAATTCCGCGTCGATCGGACACCCGGATTGCGAGAACGGGGTCCGCCAACGATTTTTGATACAGCGAGGCTTTTGGTGACCCAGAAATGGCCAAACTCAGCAAAAATACTTGTAACACATTTCAAATGTAATTACAAGTGAATTGGAAGTATTTCAAATCGATGCAAAAGTCATCGAGTCGAAAAGTGGTTGGAGTTGAGAATTTGAAGCTTCAATTGTGAATCTTAGGTCCTTGTTTGGCGATTTCCGCGAAAAGGGCGAAATCCAGCAAAAATACTTGTAACACATTTCAAATATGATTACAAGTGGGTTTGAAGCGTTTCGAATCAACGCAAAAGCCGTTGAGTCGAAAAGTGAGTTGTGGTTGAGAAACGAAGCCTCAAGTTGCAAAATTGGGACTCGTGTTCGCGGAGTCCGCAAAATGGCAAAATTCGGCGAGAAGACTTGTAACGTGTTTTAAATATGATTACAGTCGAGTTCGGTGCGTTTCGGGCTGACGCGAAGGGCATCGGGTCGAAAAGTGACTTGAACCCGAGGACTTAGCCAAAATCTGAAATTTCTGAAATTTGTGATCACGAAGCATTTTCGGAGCCCTGTTTCGGAGGCTTAGAGTGCCCCAAAATTTTAAAAGAAATCGTGGGGTGTCTCACAAAAGTTTTCTTATTAAAAGGGGCGAAAAACCTAGGTATGTTATTAAGAAAAAATCGGAGAACGAAGCGAAGAAAAAATGCTTCGTGAATTCTGAAAACTGCAGTTTTGACAGTGCAAGTTAATCGCGAAGCGTTTTCGGAGCCCTGTTTCGGAGGCTTAGTGCGCTCCAAAATTTTAAAAGAAATCGTGGGGTGTCTCACAAAAGTTTTCTTATTAAAAGGGGCGAAAAACCTAGGTAAGTTATTAAGGAAAAATCGGAGAACGAAGCGAAGAAAAATGCTTCGTGAATGCTGAAACTGCAGTTTTGACAGCCCAAGTCAATCGCGAAGCATTTTCGGAGCTCTCTTTCGAGGGCTTAGAATAGTCCAAAAGTTTAAACAAAATCGTGGGAAGTTTAAGAAAAATTTGTAGAATAAAGGGGAGAAGAAAAATTGCCATTTCAATTCTCCGATTGACGGCAAAACGCGGAGGAAGATGGGTACCCGAAATTGCTCTCTGCAGGGGCAAAACTGCAGGATTGGAGGGCATTTTGGGGAAAAATGGTTTAGTTGAGGGCAAAAGTGTAATTTCACAATTCCTCTCCAACTACCCACCTGCAGGGCATTTAAACACACCCTCTCTCTCTCTCCCTCTCTCTGTTTGAGGATGAAACGAAAGAAGAAGGAGAAGAAGAAAAAGAAGGAAGAAGAGAAAGAAGAAAGGAGAAGAAGAAGAAGAGGAAGAAGAAGAAGCAGGGAAGTGACTCTCTTCCTCCCTCCCTCTCAGTTTTTTTTAGAAAAAAGGTGCACGTTCTCTCTCTCTCTCTCTCTCTCTCTCTCTCTCTCTCTCTCTCTCTCTCTCTTTCCTTCTATTATGCATGAGAAAGTGGAAACAAAAAAAAAAAAAAGAGAAAGAGAGTGAGGTGCTGGTGGCTGCAGCCTTGCTGCTGCCAGCAGCAGCAAGCCCTGCTGCTGCTGTGGGCAGCAGCAGCTGCAACAGTGTGTGCTGCTGCTTGGCTGCTGCTGCAGCCAAGCAGCAGCTGCATGCGCATGGCTGGAACATGGCCCTGGCAGCTGCTTGTGCAGCTGCCATGCCAGCAGGAGCCGCAGCCTGCTGGCTGCTGCAGCAGCAATGCTGCTGCAGCCAGCAGCAGGCTGCCCAGCTGCAAGTTGCCCAGCAGCAGCCTGCTGCTGGTTGTGTCCCCTGCAGCAGCAGCACTAGCTGCTGCTGCTGGCAGGGCCAGCAGCTAGGTAAGCTGCTGGCCAGGCAGCTGGGGGAAATTACAAAAAAAAAAAAAAGAGAAGAGAGAAAAGAAGAAAAGAGAAGGAAGAAGAAAGGAAAGAAAAGAAGAAAAGAAGAAAGATCAAAATTTTCTCTCTTCTCTTTTCTCCAATGCAAAAAAAAAAAAAAATTGCAATTTCTCGATGTGCCAAATGCAAAATCGGTGAATTGGGAGAAATTGCTCAAATTGAGCTTTTCTCGGGATTTTTAGGGCATTTTGACCCCGGATCGAGTTGAGCAAGTTTCTTTTTGGCAATATACCATGGGATGACTATTCTCCTCTCATTTTTATGAACCGATCAAAAATTAGCGTTTTGGTGGGGGAAAATGACCAAATATTACTCTTATCTCAAAAATTGAGCTTTTCTCAAATTTTTGAGAGTATTTTGACCCCGAATCGAGTTGAGCAAGTTTCTTTTTGGCAACATGCCATGGGGGGATTATTCTCCTCTTATTTTTACGAACCAATAAAAAATTAGCCTTTTGGTGGGGGAAAATGACCAAATAGGGATTTTTCCCTTTAAGTTGTCAAAAAGGGGTTAGTTTTACCGCCTTATGAATTTTAGTGAATCATGTAAAAGCAATTGCTTTATCTTTTGCTTTCCTTACAATGTAGGGAAGTCTCACGGATCCAAGGAGTTGAAATTGTCTCTTCCAAGGACCAAAAGAATACACCGAGGTGGGGGATTCTACCGAAAATGGGTGACTTCTCCACTTTTTCCTCTGCTTTTGATCTTGAAGCATGATAGTAGCCTGTTAGAGGCGTTGGGTAATTATGATTGAATTTTGCATGTGTAGATGGATATAGAAGAGAAGTAAACTTTTCTAATTATTAGAATAAGAGATAAACTTGCATGTGTAGAAGGATGCAGATAGAAAAGTGAATTTTTCTGAATTGCTAAATATGGATAATGATTGCCTGCGTAGATGTTAACCTTTATTGATGACTGAATTGGAAATAATTGCATGCGTAAAAAGGGGAATCAATTATTTGTTATTGGTGATCATGTTAGGGTATAGCCCTAGGAATCATGTGAAAGCATAAGGAAAAGGACATGCTGGTAGTAAGACTAGGAGAAAACCTAGACTCAGGGTTAATGAGTGGCATCAAACTTAGGAGTTATCCTAGGATTTAATGAGTGGCATTATCTTAGGAGATAACCTAAGGACATTGGATAGAGTGATCAACATAGAGTCAAGGACTCTAGGATGAGCATGATATAAGACTTAGGTAAAGAAAACCTAAGGTAAGTTAGTGGGTCGAGAATAGACTAGTTAACATAGAGTCAAGGAACTCTAGGTTAAACATGATACGAAACTTAGGTAAGAGAACCTAAGGTGAATTAGTGGAGTTTATACTCACAGAGAATGGATTAGAGTCAAGATAACTCTAAATGCAAAGTGCAACAGGTAAATAGAGATAATGTAACTCCAAGTTCGGCAAAGAAAAGAGTATGTGGCCACAAAGTTAAAGAATTAAACTGATAGCAAAGTGATCAACTTAGAGTCAAACTCTAAGTAAAAGTTTGTGTAATCACAAAGTCAAAGAGCTAAATAATATAACCCTAGAGTGGGTCATAGGGTGTATGGGCAAATGGATAATAACTTTAACTTCAATTTGAGTTAAAGAAATAAAGGTGAAATGTTTAAGAGTCCAGGAGACTCTCTAATTATCCTGATGGCAAGACCTAGGATAAGAGATAAATTGTTGTAAAAAGGCAAAGTTAAAAGCAAGCTAAAAGTGGCTAAAAAGCATAAAGAGAATGTAAATGGCGCCTTCGAATTTGAGACTCGTCAAGTGGAGCAGGACTCCCTGGGCAGTGACCCGTCGGACGAGCTACTTTCGAAAGGCTTAAAGTGAAAGCAAAGAGCTAAATGCTCAAGGGAAAGAGAAAGAGATTTGCCAGTGGCAAAAAGGAGCTATAAGCTCGAATAAGAAAGAAAAGCAAGTGTTCAAAGGCAAAGAGGCTAAGAACTAAAGTAAAAAGAGAAAGAAAAAGAAAAGAAAAGAAAGAAAACATAAAGATAAAACGAGCGTACCTTCGGGGGTAAAAAGTAGCCTTGTCGGAGCCAAGGGCAGTGTCCCTCTCCCGGGCAGTGACCCGTAGGACAAGTTCCCCGTTGGGCGGGGTAGCACTTGCGGGTGCTATCGGCAACCTTAGAAATCTTATCTTATGGTAGCAGGACTACCGGGCTGGGGCCCGTTGGATAAGAATTTCTGAGGGTTAACTTGAACTAAAGCACCAGAATTTAAAGAATAAAGAGAAATTAGAGTGGCCAAGGTGGCCGGGTTAGTTTGACCCTGTATACAGCGGCATAGTGGCCGAGTTGGTGCTTAGCAGCCTAGTGTGGCTAGACAGAGTAGTGATGGGTGATGATTAGACACAGATAGTATAGTGCAGTGATATATTATATTGCATAGCAGCATTTTGATATTGAGGATTTTAGTTTCCTAGCACTCTATTATTATTGCTTCCATTGGACCAAGTGGTGTAGGACACTTTTTCTCGGTGGTTGAACCCACTGGGAACTCTGTCGGAGTTCTCACACCCCTTGGGTGACCCCCACAGGTTCGGGTGTGGATGCAGCGGACGAGACGGTTCAGATGCAGACGGCGAGGCATACGACAGGGGCAAGGGCCCAGCAGCATAGAGACCTAGAGGGTCTAGCAGAGGTATCCCTTTTATATATTTCTTGAGTGAACCTTGTATGGTGAGGAATTTATGTAAAGAATTGTAATAAATTTATTTGCAAGTTCAGAGATGTAAAGTGTAATAAATTTAAGTTATGGTTCACTCTTGTATGCTTTCATTTCCGCTTTAGTTGTTGCAAAAATTTAAATTTGTAGTGATTTTTAGTACTCTGATATTGAGCTTCCGCATAAACTTGTTGTGTTATTATGGATGTTACCGTTCCTTTCAGGTAGAAAAAGGTTTTACCTGATTGGCGGGTCTGTTGGCGTGCCCGAACCGTACAAATTGGCGGACTCGGGGCGTGACATATGCTAGGAGAAGCCACCAAGCCGCTGGAACCGAGTCGTCGCCGAAGTCACCTTCGCGTCGTCGCCGAAGTCGCCTTGTCCGCCATGCGGGTCTCCACCGAGTCGCTGCCCCGTGCGTCTAATTAGTTTTTACGAATTTATTCCATATGACAAATCGTACAAATGTTAGAAAGAGAACAAAAAAAAGACATTACAAAATCGAATAATTCTGAACATTAGGAAAATAAATTAAAATCTAAACAAATTAATGTTACCCACATTCGATTCTGCATTACAGGATCAATATACAAAAAAAAACACAATATACTCCGACAAAGAAACTGAGTTCATTTTGCAAACATCTATGCTAACTTGGTCAGTTTCGAAATTGACATGATAGTCGAATGCGAAATTGGCATTCATTACTGAATGTTACATGCATTTAATTGATTTATTTCAATACCAAATGCGATTTGAAGTCTAAATTTTCCACAAGCGCCAATATTTATAGTGCCATATAAGCTAGCAAACACTTTATTTTGATATTTCACATATATGCTATTCACTTCAGCACTTTATATTAATCTCTAAACTCTCTTCTTTTGTAAACAGCCATTAATGAAAAAATGTTAACAAAGCTCTAGTTCAAGCTTCAGCCTCTTGGAACCTAAGCCGACCTTAAGCATTTCAAGAGCTTTGGTGTTTGATTTCATAAAAAAAAGTAGTTGCTCAAGCTAGAAAATCAATTCTACAAGAACAAAACTATGACTCAATGAGAAATACAAAAGAGTAAGAAACATCATGACAATCATTCTTTAAGTTCATGACATTTATTCAACAAAAAATAAAAGAAAACTGTATGATAACAAAAATTCTCACTGAAAATTTAGTAGATGAGTCTAAATGGACTTCACAAGATCAAAAGTTGAGCAGTATGATAAATATCTTATTGCGACAAGATGTAGCTTATTGTGACAAGATGTAAATAATGGTTGTGTATCAACAAGAATTTTGGCAAACTGCAAGAGAACTTACTGAGGTTGCAGATAATTTAACCTTGAATAGATTGATTTTCCTCTCCTCTCCTACAGTGTAGTTGATGATTCTAATTTCCAGACCGATGATATCTCTTGTGCCAGTTGATCATATTAAAGATTCCGCTATACTGTGGAAGCTACAAGTCGCAGCTAGGAAAACAACATTCTTAATGGGAGTTTCTCTTTTGGGTCCAAAAAATTATTTTAGCTTTCTGCTGCAGACAAAAACTCCAGACATTTTATTTGCCAAAATCATAACTACTGCTTCCGGAGTAGAGACAAATGTTCCAGGAGCACTAATATATCACTTGCGGCTAAGGGCATCTAGTTACTGCTGCAAATCTGAAGTGTGCTTCACAGAACAGCAGTGCATCCTCTGCAAAGTATCAATTGCAGGTCAATTGTTGAAAATTTGAGAACATTTTGCCTCAAGTAATTTGGACAAGTCATTGACCAATCTTTCTATTGACTGATTTTGTTTATGTGCTAAAATTATCTGCAATTAGGTTACCTAGTTTCCGTAGTAAGGTTAGTCTTTTCAACATTTCCATAGTAAGGCCGCCAACAAAAAAAGTTAAAGTCGATTAATCCGAGTAAAAGTAACAAAAGAAGCCTATATAGAAGCGAAGCAAAGAATTCTTTGTTGGCGAAGGAATAATTCCTACTTCCAAACAATTAAAAATATAATTTTGAAGGTCCGCCAACCTCTTCACGCCCTGATGGTGGTAGCTGGTCATCATGAGCTCCATCTTTCGTGAGGACTTGTTCATGCTTCGTGAGGACTTGTTCATGCTGCAACAAAAGTAAAAGCAAAAGCAAAAGCAGGGCAATTGGAGCTTCGTGCTTGTAAATCTCAATTTTGCTAAATGTTTATTCGAATGTAGCAATAACTGAAAACAAAAGCAATAGCAAGACCAAACAAAAATGAAGTGCAATGGAAGAATGAATGAACTCCAACCGTCAGCAAAGATTGATACTTCTGATCCAAGCACATAAAATATATGAGAAAATTTTCAAATCGAACAGATTGGATTATTCAATGATCATTCTTATGGAAATCAGAGCAAAAGTGGAATACTTTTGATGGTAAAAAAATAGTGTTTAGTGTTTACTACCTACTTTTTAGCATTTGGATGCCTTGGGTTTAGTGAGAATAGGTGGAATAGAATTTGATCCATGGGCTAAAAACAAGATAATAAACAGTATTCATCTTACTATTGATAGTAGCCTAGATGGACTCAGGGAAAAAATAATTAAATCAAGGACTCGATTTGATATTTGGTATAAAAGGCTTATCTATTTATCAGTCGCTAAAAAAATGTACATTAACCTCAGGCCCACAAATTTCTGTAATTACAGAATACTGAACTAAAGCTTCAAACATTAGAGGATACCAAGGACACCCAGAGGTGCTGAGTAGGGGGTGGGAAAAATTTTGGATGAAAGAACAACAATTCAGGAATACTGACTCAATCTATAATTTTGATGAAAGAACAACAGTTCAAAGCAAACCATCTAAGATAATCAGAGACATACAATCCAAAATTCTAAATAGTTAGCAACATTTAATATGAAGCAATCAACCTATGTAAGTGCATGATCTTATGTGAACCATTTAAACATGCACTTTACTCACTAATTAGAGCATATAATGAAATATAGTAAGCACATCTAAAGTTTTTTTTTTTTTTTTGTTTGAAACTAAAGTTCCAAACATTAGAGGATACCAAGGGCGACCGGAGGTGCCGAGTAGGGGGTGGGAGAAATTTCTCTTCTTTATGCATCATATCTGTGGAAGGTGGGTCATGTAAGATTATTGTTCCCAAATCATAATGTTTATCCAACAAATGTTTTACCGCCCGTCACAATGCTCAACTAAGGAGTCTCTTTCTCTTCAATCAAAGGAAATAGTAGATATCAAGAACAATTATATTAACCATGTACTTTTGCAGGAAGCACAAACAACACTATTAAATCGAGTGGGAAATTTTTTTTGAATCAGTAGATCTTTTAAATCACGAATATTCGCTCAATCTATAAGGTTTTAAAAGACGCGAAGTAAAAATAATTAAGGGAAAATGTAGTGGCCCTAGTTCCCATGCAGTGTTTTTCCGATGAATCCACTGTTGGAACACCTAGTATTGGTGTATCTGGCCCACCGTGCATCAATTGGATGCTACTGATGGACCCTGTGTGCTTTGATTTGCTGTTTTGGCCTTCGGCTGGGTTTGCCGAAATTTCTGGAAAGATTTAGGCCAAACGGAGGTCGTAGATGGATTCAGCACGGAAAAACACTTGAAAACGACTATTTATTTGCTTAATTTGGAGTCCGGATGCCCAAAAACGGACACCCGGAAGTTTTTAGTGAAAAATGGTGCATAGGAGGGGCCGTAGACCGCCGGAATGCCACGTGGCAGGCTCTGATTGGCCGGTCTGTGATGCGCAGTCCACAGAGCTGCGCGGCGGGGTGCACAGACCCGGTGCATGGACACGTGGCACCGCCTGATTGGCGGGCCCAGGGCGCGCGGTCTACCGAGTGAGCGCGGCGGTGCATGGACCAGGCGGGGGGACACGTGGCAGCCTCCGGTTGGTTGGTGCACGCGGCGCGGTCCACGGAATTCCTGTCGAAGGCGTGGACCGGGTGCAGGGGACACGTGTCACTCCCTCATTGGCGGGTGCAGCACGCGTGGTGCACGGAACGCGCGCGGTGGTTGCCTCGGGAATCGTGCCCATGTGCGACCCACGTCGCGCGGCCGGCGCGCACGTCGCTCGGTCGGCGGCCGTCGCGGAGGCCACGTGGCGCCCGCTTATTGGCGGGCGCCGCCGCCATACTGTGCGAGCGGCTGGACACGTGGCGAGCTGTGAGTGGTCCGCATCCGGTGTTCGCTGTTCGGCTGGACACGTGGCGGCTTCCGACTGGCCCTGCACGGGTGTTCGCTGTTCGGTGGACACGTGGCGGCCCCAGAAACTTTCGGGTGTGAACAGTGTTGGGCCGGGCCCAACACTGTAGGCGCCCGAAAGTTTTCGGGCGCCCGAAAGTTGGGCCCGACCCAACAGCAACTTGTTTTTTGGCCTTTTTTTCTTTGGGGCCTATAAATAGGCCACCTTGGGCCGGGATTTTTGCACCTTTCCCGTGGGAATTTGCCTCTGCCTTCTTCATAAAAAATCTTCCTCTCCCTCTTACCTATCTCCTGGAGAAATTTCAGAATTTCTGGAAGCCGTGACGACTGTGTTTCCTACCTCGTAGTGCGGAGCGACGTTCTACTGTTGGGGGCCCACTACCGTCGCATTTTCTTCTGGGAGACCTGCAGAGCTACCCCGACCTTATTTTTGGACGATTTCTGTGACAGTGATTGCACGAGAGGTACATCTACGTTTTCCGTGTTGATCATTTTTCCCAGAAATGAGCTTTTATAAGGGTTTGGGGTACATTTTTACACCTCATTGCAACAGTTTGAAATCCTGACAGCAGCAACTTCACGAATTTTTATCTCCACTTCCCGACATCGGATTTCGACGATTCAAGAGCCTATCGACATCTACACTTCGCGAGGATCATCGTGATATTTTTATTGGAATTTCTGGAAAATTATTTTCAGGTGAAATTTTCGTGTGAACAGTAGCTGTGTATGCAGATTTTGGGAATGTTGATTGTTGTGTGTGAATTGTGTGTAATTGGGAATGGTTGTTGTACCCAGGACTCTGTAAGCACCGTTATTGTGCTCTTCGCTCTGCGGACTTGGAGATTTGTCGGTTGCTGGGCTTGTTATCTGTACCATCCCGGACAGTTAGCGTGTTCAGGTGGGTGATCCTGCTTTCAATATCTATGGACTGCACTCTAATTCTGCAATTATAAATGCATGCATGATAGTATTTGAGCTATTAAATCTGTGCAAACGGTATGTTAGTACCCACAGTTGATAATTGCTAAATTTGATAATCTTGTTGGAACCCTTGCAACATAGGAACCATTTTAATTGGAAAACTTGACTTAGCACATCTATTAAGCATTGTATGTCATACTCAGACGACTACTATTAGATTTATGCATTTGCTTTAGTTCTCCCACGTCATTGTTACTGTTGTCATTCGGGACATAGTGGTCTTCCCCTGAGTTGTGGGTTGGGAGGTTTAGTAGCTATGGATGCATTGTACTCGTGTCTGGGGACCGAGTAGAGTTGGTAGCAGTCTGTAGATTGTTTATCATTGAGATAGTGATAGGTGGATCTGGGATCTTCAGTGATGGTCATTGTGGCAGTGTGGATTCTTAGTTAGCGAGTGAGACAGTGATTGGATCATAGCCTGCAAGAGCCATATTTGAGATCGACAGAGATGCGCGGATACTTTGCTCGGTGGGGTCGCTACCCACGAGTGCCACTCCGGAGTTGGGCTTGCTACTTCTATTGCGGCTTGTCGATGTTGGTGTCCCTCTGGCTGAGCCAGTTTTGGCAGTCATGGACATTGTCCCTCTGGCTGAGCCAGTTTTGGCAGCTACGGACATACCTACAGCAGTAGGTAGGCGCAGGTTTGACTGGACCGTTTTGGCAGTCAGTTTGGATTGGGTAACTTGAGTCGAGTATCAGTAGAGACATATTGGTTTTCGGTCCTTTTTTTTTCTTGAGCATTTAGATAGAGGCATAGTAGCAGTAGATGTTTTACTTTCCAGCTTTTCTATACTGCATTTTCTTTTGTTACTTTATGCCTCTTGTAGACTTAGTGGGCAGGCCGTCGGGCTTGTTGGCGGCACCCACTGAGAACTACTGTGGGAGGTAGTTCTCACACCCGTTGTGGTATCTTTTCCCCAGGGACTTCGGCTCCAGTTCCTGCGGTGCCCGTTGCTGATCCAGCTCCTACAGACCGAGGTAAGGGAATCGCGAGGTAGATCCTTTTCCCTTTCAGCAGCAGCGAGAGGTAGAGGTACCCGATGTACTTTTTGGTTGTGTCTTTTGGTTTGAGAGATCTTGTAGTGAGGGATCGAGTTGTACTCTTTTACTTTCTTTTGAGAGACTCCTGTATTCTGTGAGGTTGGTATGTATTATATGTGAGAGACTGTTCTTTTTTCCTTCTATAGATAGTTTCTTTACAGCTCTGATATCTGTTAGTATAGTGCTCTATTTTTGCAGGTTAGACGCTACGTCTCTACAGGGCTTCCTGTAGGGGCGGCGGATCTGTTGGCGAGCCCGGGGTACAGTTCTGACCCCGGGGCGTGACAGAAAAGGGGGGGCTCAGATAAATTTACTCCTCAACCACAGAAAATAGTAGAAAACCGGAGCAAACGCTGTTTTTTTTCATTTATCATCATTTTGCAATTACCAGTTGCTTGTCTAAGCTCATTGCGAAGCCTCAGCTTTTGATCACACATTCTTTTCTAAGTAAGTATCGAATAATGCAAGCTGGTTGATGAAAGAACAACAGTTGAAAGTAAACCCTCTAAAATAATCAGTTTTTTATCCATGTACCAACACTGCCCAACCATCGCTTCACCAACTAAAGCCATTAAATGTAGCTACCCTTTGATGCATGAACAGGGCCAACTCAGAAATGAACCGTCTTACGCCTTTAGGCATTTTTTTGTTTCTTTTTTACGTGTCATCATCGCCTCCCACAAAAACAAAAGCAAATGAAAGCAAATTTAAATCACCAAACATAATAAATGAAAGCAAGCTCGAAAATTATTCCATTCACATAAATTAAATTACACATCATAAATTAATTAAACAGAGAGCACAGGGAAAAAAAAAAGGAAAACTTAAAAGAACAGACCACAAAAACGGAAGTAAATGAAAGCAAGTTTAAATCATCTAACATAATAAATAAAAGTCAATCGAAGGAAATAGTAGATATCAAGAACAATTAGATTAACCATGTACTTTTGCAGGATGCACAAACAACATTATCAAATGGAGGGGAAATTTTTTTTGAATCAGTAGATCTTTTAAATCATGAATACACACTTAATCTATAAGGGTTTGAAAAAGCGAAGTAAAAATAATTAAGGGAAAAGGGGGGGCTCAGATAAATTTACTCATCAACCACAGAAAATAGTAGAAAACCAAAGCAAACGTTGCTCTTTTTCATTTACCATCATTTTACAATTACCAGTTGCTTGTCTAAGCTCATTGCGAAGCCTCAGCGTTTATTTACACATTCTTTTCGAAGCAAGTACCGAACAATGTAAGTTGGTTGATGAAAGAACAACAGTTGAAAGTAAACCATCTAAGATAATCAGTTTTTTATCTATGTACCAACACTGCCCAACCAGCGGTTTACCAACTAAAGCCATTAAATATAGCCACCCCTCCATGCATAAACAGGGCCAACTCAGAAATGAACCATCCTAGGCCTTTAGGCTTTTTTGTTTTCTTTTTTTATGTGTCATCATCGCCTCCCTTTGAATTCTAATGCAATTTAATTTAATTTCCTATTGGCATTTTAATCAGGAATCTAATCATGAATCAACATATTATAAAGAAAAGTACTCATTGCTCATAAAAGATAAATTACACTTTGCTCCTCAAACTACAAGATGTGTAATATTTTTATCCTTAAATTTTTTGAACTGTACCAATAACATAAGTAATAATATAATAATAATTAAAATGTTATATCGTTTCAATGTTAGTAATTTATCAAGTATTTATTTTAAAAAAATTAATTTGTGAGACTTGATTATAATAGTTCAGAAAGTTTAAGAAATATAGTGGTGCACGCCTTATAGTTCGAACATAAAATTACTGCTAATTAAAATTTGAAAACTAAAGTATGAAATGTGTTACAGTTTGAGTTGTTTGCAGTGCCTCACAATGAAAAAAGGAAAGGTATATACGAAAAACAATGAAAATTCTAACTTTCTTGGGTTCGGATATTAATTGAAACTCCTATGTCTAACATGCTTATTTCCTTACTTGAGTTGTGCACTCAATTATTTATAAAAAGAAAAATGGTCACTTACAATATAATATGTTCAAATCTTGAGAAAATAGGTACGGTTGCTGTCAATGTAGTATACTTGGCTATGAAGTAAAAAGATATTATCTACTCACTTCTTAAATATATACCTTAAGGTTCATTCATATGCTTTATGATATTATTTCAGAAGCATTTTTTGTTATTTATTAGTTCATGCTCTCTCTTCTTCATTTTTCTGTAGTTCCTTCTTTGTATCTTTTTGGGATTGTTTCCAAACATTCTGCTTTTAAACTCCTTTCTCATCTGACTTCTGACTTCACCGCGTGGCACCTGAACGCCCTGTTGATTCAACAATTGAACATGACGATGATGAAAATGGAAAAAAAAAGAACCTACTTTGGATGGCCTATTGTTTGGGCAACCAGTTGGAGAACTTGGTTGGCTCAAGGAGCAGCTGCTACAGCCTTTCTCTTCGATTATAAGCGACATGTCCAATTCACTTCTTTTCAAATCTCTAAGACATACTACCCTAAGGTTCATTCATATGCTTTACGACATTATTTCACAAGCATTTTTTGTTATTTATTAGTTCATTCCCTCTTCTCTTCATTTTTAACTAATTTAGCTAAATCCTTGATTCAGAACATGATGATTAACATGCTCGCTCTTTCTGTTTTGCAGTATATATATTCCATTAGAGAATGTCCAATTTTGCACCCAAGCCAGGTTACTAATCCTTTTCTTGGATTACCTTTGGAGTCTGGAAAGTGCGAATCTTGTGGAACAGCAGAACATGGGAAATGTGAAGGTTCGCATCTATTAACCGCTTCTTCCTGTGTAATTTGTGGTGCTAGCAATAGTAAGAGATTTTTGAATAGTTTGGCATAACACCGCTTCTTCCTGTGTAATTTGTGGTGCTAGCAATAGTAAAAGATTTTTGAGTAGTTTGGCATAACATATATTTTTTCCCTTTCATAATTTAGGTCACTTTGGCTACATAGAATTGCCAATACCAATTTTTCATCCGTCTCATGTAAACGAGCTTAAGCAAATCTTCAGCTTGAGTTGTTTGGAGTGCCTCGGAATGAAGAAAGGAAAGGTATATACGAAAAACAATGAGAAACCTAACTTGCTTGGGTTCGCATATTAATTGACCCTCCTATGTCTAACATGCTTATCTCCTTGCTTGGGTTGTGCACTCAATTATTTATAAAAAGAAAAATAGTCACTTACAATATAATATGTTCAAATCTTGAGAAAATAGGTACGGTTGCTGTCAATGTAGTATACTTAGCTATGAAGTAAAAAGATATTATCTACTCACTTCTGAAATATATACCCTAAGGTTCATTCATATGCTTTATGACATTATTTCAGAAGCATTTTTTCTTATTTATTAGTTCATTCTCTCTCTTCTTCATTTCTCTGTAGTTCTTTCTTTGTATCTTTTTGGAATTGTTTCCAAACATTCTGCTTTTAAAGTCCTTTCTCATCTGACTTCTGACTTCACCGCGTGGCACCTGAACGCCCTGTTGGTTCAAGAATTGGACATAGCGATGATGAAAATGGGAAAAAAAAGAACCAACTTTGGATGGCCTATTGTTTGGGCAACCAGTTGGAGAACTTGGTTGGCTCAATGAGCAGCTGCTACAGCATTTCTCTTGGATTACGAGCGGCATGTCCAATTCACTTCTTTTCAAATCTCTAAGACATTCTACCCTAAGGTTCATTCATATGCTTTACGGCATTATTTCACAAACATTTTCTGTTATTTATTAGTTCATTCTCTCTCCTCTTCATTTTTAACTAATTTAGCTAAATTCTTGATTTAGAAGATGATGATTAACATGCTCACTCTTTCTGTTTTGTGGTATATATAGTCCATTAGAGAATGTCCAATTTCGCACCCAAGCCAGCTTTCTAATCCTTTTCTTGGATTACCTTTGGAGTATGGAAAGTGCAAATCTTGTGGAACAACAGAACATGGGAAATGTGAAGGTTCGCATCTACTAACCGCTTCTTCCTATGTAATTTGTGGGATAGGGACGGCTCTGGTAGTACCGACTACCTATTTGGCTCTGGGAACCATGACATGTCTACGGTAGGAGTGTCACGCCCCGGGTGTAAACCAGAACCCGGGCTCGCCAACCGATCCGCCGTGCACACAGAATTTTCCATGTACACGAAGCGCTGGTAACCTGCTCAGATATAAAATATAAACAGAGCTGAACTAAAAGAACTAGAAGTAATCTCAGACTGAAATAAAATACAAGCTGAAATAAAAGTACAATAAACTCCCAGCTCACCACAAATATACAACCAGCTGGCCAAAGCCAAACCCAAAAGTAAACTACTGTAGTCTGAGATACAAAAGGGAATACAATAAAAGCCTAGCTAATCTCTCGGTCGGGGTAGATGATCTAGCTAGTCCGCGATCCTCTTAACTCGATCTGCCGCTGAAGGCCCAGCAGCTCCCACAGGCGACTCTGCAAAACAAAGAGGAAAAGACAGAAAACAACAATGGGGGGTGAGAACTACTAGATAAACCAGTAGCCTCCCCTAGTGGGTAAAACCTCAAATACTGACGCACCCACTAGGACTAAAGGGCAAAAGGAGGGCACAGTAGTAAGCTATAAAGGCTGCTGAAAAGGAAAGTGCTACTACAATGCCTCTAAATGTAGTACCGAAAGAAATAACTGTATGAATGCATCAGGAAATAATATCTGACCAAATAAATCCAATCTAGCCACCAGTAAAACTGGTACTGCCTGCTCTGTCATCACTCACAACCGTCCAACTGACCGGCACCCGTCACGGTCAAAAGCCTACTCAGGAGTGGCAGTCAAGGGGAGTGACCCACACGAGTAAAGTATCTCTGTATCAAGCCTCTCTGTAACCAATGTCACACAATAGCATGACTGGATCATGACTATGATCAAAGTGGGAAAACTCCATCCACTAATGCAATCCCGATCCCCAATCTGATGCAATAGTAAACATCCGGTCAACGGCCCAAAATCCGCGGTCGCCGCTGAACTCACAAATCCCGATCTGATAAAGTAAAAATATCTGGCCGATCGCCTAATGTCCGCGGTTGCCACTATGCCCTACAATCCACAAACGAGTCTAAACTGTCCCAGACTCAGGGTCCAAACTACACTATCCCAAAATCCTGCTCAAACTCGAGCATCATGCACCGACATAAAAGAAGAACGATAAAACATGGTTTCTCCTAAGTCAAGTCCAATAATATAGTGCAGCTGTAAATAGTGGCCTAACTAGGTGTCCATACAAGCATGCAATTGTCCTTTTTAAAAGCAGTAGAAAAGTGTCTGACGTTTATTGTAAAGAATTGTCTTGAAATATTAACATGATACTTATTTGCATGCGGGGTTAAGATATAGCAAATGTCCAACAATATTGTCTCAAGTTTAACACATAAAGGCTATTAATTAATTTAGGGGGGCAATGCATTAGGTTCTCACACTAAAAGTTAACTTGTCACATTTAAATTGGGAAAACTCTAATACTCCTAGCGAGCATGTCAACAATGAGGGAAACACAACCACCCAACTCGAAAAGCGCGCACAACACCAAAAAAACCTCGCGCTGCCCATTGTCCTCTAACACCAGTATCCACCAAAAACTGTGTCCCACTGCACAGAACAATGCGCACGGTGTAAAAACACAATACAAAAAGGCATTCTTGCTGTATTTTACAACTAGCACGGAAAATGAGGCATTTCACCTCTGTACGGAGCTCCAAAAATCCTAGAAAATTCACAAATACGTTCCTCGCGAAGAGTAGGCCCAAAACGACTACTTATACGCCTTGATCCGATGCTCCTACGCCAAGATATAAATCGGTGAAGCCGCCGCTGTCCAAAATTCCACACAGCAAATGGGGGGGTCAAAAACACCTCAGGAAACGTGCCAAGAATTCGGAATCCAGAGAAATCACCAACATAGAAAATGAATCCCTACCTCTCAGGAACACACTGGCGCAAAAATCGTTGAAGTCGGCCTCCTGTACTGCGCAGGGGGCTTCTCGGACTGAGAAGTGACGAAAACGAGCCGAAAATGGGGGAAAAACGAGGCGCACTGTAAAATTCGGATCGCCGCTGTCGAGCTTCCAAAAAATCTGGAAATCCACCACGAGATGTAAAATAACAAGGGGAACAACTTCACTACGGACCTCTCCCTCTCATTCCCTCTCTAGCTCTCGGAAAAACCAGAAAGAAGAGGGAGGGGAGGGCATTTATATAGGCCCAGAAAACAATTCCCAAAATGACGGTTGTGTCCCCAGTTTCGGGCGCCCGGCCCAGCCCGCCGAGATTCGGGCGCGCACAGTGCGGCCTGGCCCGCCAGGTTTCGGGCGCGCACAGTGCGGCTCGGCCCTGCCCGCTCGCGCACGGGATCCGTCCGACCCCCAACGCCGCCGTCCGACCCGCCTCGGGGCCTGCCACGTGTCCGCCGAACACGCGGTAGCCGTGCAAGCCCAGCGGGGGAGTGCCACGTGTCCCCCCCGCTCGGTCAGCGCGGTGGGTGGCGCCAGCCACTGGCGCAGCGCCATTGTTACGGCTTTGTGTGTTGGCATATTTCGTGAGTCAAGTCAGTGAGTTGAGTCGGAGTCTTGAAGTGATCAAATTGTCAATCAGCAATTGAAGACTTAGAGAAGATTCAACAAGAGCTCAAGTTGACACTCAGTGTTTGAGTCTTGAAGATTGAAGATGAAGAATTGTGGATCATTACATCAATCTCAAGAAAATGGATTCAAAAGGATCAGGTATGTTTAACTAAATAATTTTGGTGATCCGAATACTTTCTTATAGTGTAGAAACACTTGGATATTTTTAATTGCATAAAAATCAAAAACTGACATTTTTTCAGGAATTCCGATCAGGATCAGAATTTCCGATCAGGATCGCCACGATCAGGATCAGAATTTCCGATCCGGATCCCGAACCTTGTTTTTTCAGGAATTGCTGAAAAAGACGACGATCAGGATCGCCGTAAATCCGATCCGGATCGCCGTGCGGGAAAATTTCAGATAAGGTAGTTTTTGATTCTTATCTCTTTCCAAAGGTTTCTAAACTATAAATAGACATTTAGGGTTTCTCAAAAACGTGGGAGCTATACCGATCATTTTATAAAACACTTGAGAGCAACCCTAGAGGCTAGGTTTTTACCGTTCTTCTTTATAGCCTCTTTTAGGTCAATTCGATGGTTCTTTCAAGAACATATCTTTTGTCGAATTGATCTAATCTTTGCTTAGAGATTTCTCCCATGGATCTTCATTGATAATCTAAGCAAAGGATCACCATCGAAGCCAATATTCTTACCGGCTGAGTTTGCGTCGTGGATTCGACGTGGCACCGTGGATTCGGTGTGTTGAAGGCGTTTCGTGGATTCGAAACGTGTGCTCGTGGATTCGAGTGGCGTTCGTGGATTCGAACGTGTGCAGTGGACGTGCAAACGTTGGAGCGCAAGGTCCGAAGAAGTTGAAGGAGGGGTTAAATCCGTGGAGACGGTAATCACCTTGTTATTCTTCTTTTCTTAGTGGATTGTTATTGCGTGGACATCCAACCGGTCAGCGCAAGGTCCGAAGAAGTTGAAGGAGGGGTCGAGTCCGTGGAGTCGGTAATCACCTTGTTATTCTTCAATTCTTAGTGGATTGTTATTGCGTGTTGGTCCCGTGGTTTTTCTCCTGGATTGGAGTTTCCACGTAAATCTCGGTGTGTTGATTTTTATTTTCCGCATTAATTTTTATTTTTGCACTGAGATTGGTTTTTATAATATTACACCTATTCACCCCCCTCTAGGTGTTTGATAGTACCTATTTAGATCCTTGTGGATCCTAAATAACTCTACAGCCATGTGGCGCGGCGCCGCCCCGCCCGACACGCCAGCCGGCGCAGTCAGCGCGCCGCCCGCGCGTTTGCGCCCGCGTGCGCGTACGGCCGCAGCCACGCGCCCGTGGGTGCACCGCGCGCACCTGCGCCCTCCAACCCGGGGCCGCCACGTGGTGCGCCCCGGTCCACCGTGCACCGTGCCACACCCCGCGCCTGCCCGGCCTGCCCGAGCTGCCCGCGCACTCGCCCGTGCGCCGAGCGCACTGCGCCGGACCAACCGTGCGCTACCATGTGGCCCGCCGGTCCACGGTGCACCGGCGGCCCACCTCGTGGACCGGGAAGCGTGCGCCGACCCAATGAGAGGCCGCCACGTGTCCAGGCCGGTCCACGGCCCCCCCCTGTGCACCATTTTGCACAGAAGACTTCCGGGTGTCCGTTTTTGGACATCCGGACTCCGAAAAATATAAATAAATAGCCATTTTCAAGCGTTTTTCCGCACTGAATCCACATACGGCCTCCGTTCAGCCTGAAACCACTTCTAAAATTTGGCAAAAGTAGCCGAAGGTCAGGCTTGATCCCAAACCCTCACTGAGTCGAGTCAACACATCCCTTTGACATGTTGGGGCCCAACACACCAATAATAGGTGATCCTCATCCCGAAACAGGGGGAAAACTACTGGGGATCTTGGGACACTACATCCTCCCCCACTAACAAAAGTTTCGTCCTCGAAACGAAAATCATACCTTAATCTAGAGCCTCAAACAAGTAGGGGTAGGTGTCCATCATCTCTGACTCAAGCTCCCACGTCGCCTCGCGCTCATCATGATTGCTCCAAAGAATCTTCACATAGGGGATGGTCCGATTGCGTAATTCTTTCACCTCTCGATCCAGAATCCGTAGTGGGCGCTCCTCATATCTCAAATCCTCGCTGATCTCGAGCGGTGTAAAGTCGATGACGCGCGACAGATCGAAGACGTACCTCCTCAGAGTGGAAACATGAAAAACATTATGGGCGCCAGCAAGTCTCGGAGGAAGTGCAAGTCGGTAAGCAACGGGTCCGATACGCTCCAATACCTCAAAGGGTCCAATATATCGGGGACTGAGTGTCACGCCCCGGGGTCAAGACTGTACCCCGGGCTCGCCAACAGATCCGCCGTCCCTACAGGAAGCCCTGTAGAGGCGTAGCATCTAACCTGCAAAAAGGAAGATACTACACTAAACAGATATCAGAGCAAAGTAAACTGCTAGAAATAAAATAAGTACAACTCTCATAATACAATAAGTCCTCACCACAAATACAAAAGTCTCTCAAAGAAAGAAGAAAAGTACAACTCGATACCTCACTACATAATCTCTCAAACATGACACAACCAAAATATAAGGGTACCTCTACAACACTGAAGCTGAAGGGGGAAGGGATCTATCTCGCGACTCCCTTACCTCGGTCTAGAAGAGCAGGATCAGCAACTGGCACCGCAGGAACTGGAGCTGAAGTCCCTGGGGAAAAGACACCACGACGGGTGTGAGAACTACCTCCCACAGTAGTTCTCAGTGGGTGCCGCCAACAAGCCCGACGGCCTGCCCACTAAGTCTACTAGAAATAAAAAGTAATAAAAGAAATGCAGTATGAAGAGCGGGAAAGTAAACATCTACTGCTACTATGCCCCTATCTACAATGCTCAAGGGGAAGAACAGGAGGACGATATGCCACAACTGATACTCAACTCGGAACACCCAATCCAAACTGACTGCCACAACGGGCCCAGTCAAACCTGCGCCTACCTACTGCTGTAGGTATGTCCGGTACTCCAACCCGGTATCTAGCTCAATCTCAAAGCCGGTACTACAACCCGGTCTCGCCTACTCCGGAGTGGCACTCGAGGGGAGCGACCCGCTTGAGTCAAATAACTGCGCAACACTGTCCAGCACAAAGGTGGCACATGCAGGCTATGATCCAATCACTATCTCACTCACTGGCTAAAAATCCACACTGTCACTATGACCATGTCCCAAAAATCCCAGATCCACTGTCACTATCACTATCACTATCTTAATGCAAGCCGATCTACAGACTGCTACAGACGCCACTCGGTCCCCAGACGCGAGTGCAAATGCAATCCCCAGCTAATAAACCTCCCGGCCCACGACTCGGGGAAAAGATCACTATGACCAGAGTGACAAGAGTACTACCACTGTGGAACAGCTAAGGTGATAAATAAATCTGATGTATGTTCAAGTTACTGTAGTTTAATGGCACGTGATAGTTAAATAACAGGCAATTATGCTAAATTAAGTTCCCAAGTTGCAGAGTTAATCAAGAGATCGACAGATTTAGCAATTAGCTACAGTGGTTTTTCCAACATACAGTTTACACAAATTATCTGGCTCATAGACTATGCATGCTACTATATTTGTAGAATTAGAGTGCAGTCCATAGAATTTGAAAGCAGGATCACCCACCTGATCGCGCTAACTGTCCAGGACGATACAGATAAAAAGCCCAGAAACTGATAAAACTCCGAGTCCACTAAGCAAAGAGCACCATAGTGGTGCTTACAAAGTCCTGGGTACAACAACAATTCCACATTCACATTAAATTCCACACTAAATACCTATACAAAAATCTGCGAGAACAGCCACTGTTCAAACGTAATTTCACCTGGAAATAATTTTTTAAAATTCCAATAAAAATATCACGACGATCCTCGCGAAGTGTAGATGTCGATAGGCTCTTGAATCGTCGAATTCCGATGTCCGGATGAGGAGATAAAAATCCGCGAAGTGAGTGCTGTCCAGGAATCTCACAGCAAAACAGTGGCTCAGTAATGCCTCGAAATCCGTGCCAAAAACCCAAATCTAGGCAAAACACTCAACACGAAAGTCGAAGGTTTACCTCTCGTGAATCCAACGCCGCAAAAATCGCTGAAATCGGCTGTCGGGGTAGCTCTGTGGAATTTTTAGACCGAAATGCGACGATAACGGGCCTTCAACAGAAATCCGTCGCTCCGCACTTCGAGGCAGAAAACACAGTCTTCGCGGCTTCCAAAAGTTCTGAAACTTTGCAGGAAGATTGGCAAGAGGGAGAGGAGAAAATCTCGTGAGGGGCTCAAGAGCTATCTCCCTCGGAAAAAGTCCCAAAATCATGGCCCAAAGGGCCTATTTATAGCCTCTCCCCAAAGTCAGCCCAAAAAAACAAACTATCCAGAATTCGGGCCCATTTCGGGCGCCCGAAAATTTTCGGGCGGCTACAGTAACGGGCTGGCCCGTTACTGTGCGCGCCCGAAACGCCCTCAGGCCGCCACGTGTCCCCCTTAACCGCCTCCTGCACCCGGCGCACGACCCCGACGAATCACGAGGTGCCACGTGTCCCGACCAGGCGTCGTGCACCCCTGCGCCGGACCAACCACGGGGCGCCACGTGGCGCCCCCACGCCGACCCGGTCAACGCGCACGTCGCGCGACGTGCGCGGCCGCGCCGCCGCCGGAACCGGGTCGGGCACGCGCCCCGAGGCACCGCCTCAGCTGCCGCCGCCGTGTGGACCGAGTGCACGAGAACCCGCCAACCACGCAACGCCACGTGTCCCTCGGTTCACCGTGCACCAGAGCCGAAGATCCGTGGACCGCGCGCACAACACCGCACCAACCACGGTGTGCCACGTGTCCTACCCTCGGTCCACCGTGCACCCCGCCAAGGCCCGTGGACCGCGCCCGCTGCGCCGGCCAACCGCAACGCGCCACATGGCCAGCGCCCGGTGCACGCGCCCCCGCGGTGGACCGCGCGCCTGCGCCGCCGCCCGCCGCCGCGCTCCGCCGCGCTCCGCCACCGCCGGCGCTCCTCCGGCCGCCGGAACAGTAACCTGTGCCTCGGTTTCCGTGTTTTCGCGTCCGGGCTCCGAAAAATTCAAGTAAATAGTCCATTTCGCTCGTTTTCGCGCGCTGAATCCAAATCAGAGGTCCGTTCGGCCAAATTCTGCTTCTAAAATTTCCCAAAATTTCCCGAAAAAGTAAACTTGATCTAATTTTTGTGCCGGGTCACAAACTTAGCTCCAATAAGCGCGCAAACACCTCACACACCCAAAATGGACTTTCAGCAAAGAAAACAAGCTCTAAATTTACCAGAAACTCAAGTCTGGGGCCCGGCACGCACACACGCACTCCCTGAAGCCTCCAAACCACCAGTAAACCCTGCCGTGGGGATCCGGGTCCTCACACTGAGTTTCCCGCGGATGCCAAACCTCCTTATCCCTTTGGACGGCGAGACTTTCAGAAATACATGCTCTCCAACCTGAAACTCTAGGTCTCGTCGCCGAACATCAGCATAGCTCCTCTGTCGACTCTGAGCGGTCTGAATATGCTATCGAATCACTCGGACCTTCTCCTCTGCCTCTAGCAGTACATCCGGCCCCAAAGTCCATCTCTCGCCTACGTCACTCCAGTAAAGTGGTGATCGACACTTGTGTCCATACAACGCTTCAACCGGAGCCATCTGTATGCTCGCTTGGAAGCTGTTGTTGTACGCAAACTCAGCCAAAGATAAATGTCGAACCCAGCCTCCTCCAAAATCCAAGACGCAAGCCATCAACATGTCCTCCAGGATCTGTATAGTCCGCTCTGACTGCCCATCAGTCTGTGGATGAAAAGCTGTACTGAATCTGAGCTGAGTCCCCAAGGCGGTCTGCAGTGTCACGCCCCGGGTGTAAACTGGGACCCGGGCTCGTCAACAGATCCGCCGTGCATACGAGATTTCCCGCGTACACGAAGCGCTGGTAACCTGCTCAGATATAATATGAACAATAAAAGAGCATAATACAGAGCTGAAATAGAAGAACCACATAGTATCTCAGACTGGAACTACAAATAAAGCTGTAATAAGTACAATAATCTCCCAGCTCACCAAAATAGTACAACCAGCTGGCGAAAGCCAGACCTAAAATAAAAGAGGAATACCACAGTCTGAGTAAAGGGTGCAGCATCTATCTAACAGCTCTCAGTCTCACAGGAGATCTATCTATTCAGCGATCCCCTTACCTCGATCAGCTGCCGATGGCCTAGCAGCTCCCGCAGACGACTCTGCAAAATAAAGGAGAAGAAAGAAACAGAAAATAACAATGGGGGTGAGAACTACCAGATAAACCAGTAGCCTCCCCTAGTGGGTAAAACCTCAACTCTGACGCACCCACTAGGACTACTAGAGGCAAAAGAGAAAAGAGGAAGTGGTAAGATACATAAGATGCTGAAACAGGAAAACTCTCACTACTATGGTTCTAATGCGGTACTGGCTGTCAAAACTGTATGCATGCATCAGAAATAGTATCTGTCCAAATAAACCTAATCTAGACACCAGTAACAACTGGTACTGCCTGCTCAGCAGAATCTGCACACAAGGCTTGAAACCGCGGGATCGGCGCGCACGGCTCGCATCCCAAAATAAGTATCAGACCGGCACACAAGGCTGGGTCCGAAAAAGCCTACCTCCGGAGTGGCACTCGAGGGGAGCGACCCACACGAGTAAAGTATCTCTGTCATCAGTATCACAAGTATCTCTGTAACCAATGTCTCACAATAGCAGGACTGGATCATGACTATGATCAAAGTGGAAAACTCCGTCCACAACAGAAAACCCAATCCCCAGCTGATGCAAACAAATAAACCAGACTCAACCCCAATCTGATGCAAGGATAAACATTTGGTCGACCACCTGCTGTCCGTGGTCACCACAATACCTCACAAGTCCACAATCTAATGCAATCCTGACTACACTATCCCAAACCCCTGCTCATACTCGAGCAACAAGCATCTGAATGCAAAGGAGAGCAATGAAACATGTTCAAATTCCAATATGATAGTGTAGCAATAAATAGTGGCTAACTAGATGTCCAAGCGAGCATGCAATTGTACCATTTAAAAGCTGTAAAAAGGTGTCAAATATTTATTTTAAAAAGATTGATTTACGGTACTGATATAAAAGTTATTTGCATGCGAGATTATAGCCTTTGTCCCGATCATAGTGTCCCAAGATAAGTTATCATATAATCTATGGGGTCATATTAAATTTTAGGAGAGTTCGTCCCAGCGGTTCTCATCAATTGTCATATTAGTTCGTCCCAATGGTTCTCATCAATTGTCATATTAGTTCGTCCCAATGGTTCTCATCAATTGTCATATTAGTTCGTCCCAATGGTTCTCATCAATTAAATTTTAGGGGAGTTCTAATAATCCCAGTGAGCTTATTAAAAATGAGGTAAGCAACAACCGCCCACCTCGAGCAGCTCAAACCACACCCAGATAGTCTCCTGGATGTCCACAGTCCTCAAATCCTGCAAATCAGCGCACAGCTATACATAACAACGCACCCGGTATAAATACAAATCCCAAAAAGTACAATATTTGCTGTTTTTCAAATAGCACGGGAAAAGAGGAGTTTTTCACCTCTATACAGTGCTCAGAAAAAATCAGGAAAATTACGGTTGCGTTCCTTACGACGAGTAGGTCAAAATCGACTCTTTAAATGCCTCGATCTGATGCTCCTACGCCAAGATAAAAATCGGAGAAGTCGATTCTGTCCAGAAATTACCACAGTAAAAAGGGGGGTCAAAGAGGACTCAGGAATCGTGCCAAAAGTACGAAACGGAGCGAAGTGATCAACACGGAAAACGAAACCTTACCTCTTAGGAACGCGCTGCCGTGAAAATCGTCCAAAAATTCCTCCTGGTTAGCACACAGGGATTTTTCGACTGAACTGCGATGGGAAATGGGCCGAAAAAAGAAATCGTCGAAGTGCGCCGCGTCGCAGATATCTCGCTATCAGTAACTCCAAAAATTCTGAAATTTCTAGGGGAGAGAGAGAAGAGAGAGAGGAATAATTTTTATAGAGGGCCCAAGCTCTGGTTCTCTCTCTAAAGCTCGGAACCCGAGGTGAGAATGGGAGGGAGTGAAGGATCCTATTTATAATGGGCCAAGGGAATATTCTTGGGCTCCACACAGGATCGGACAGAACAGGAAACACCGAAATGGACCAACCGGAACGCGCCACGTGTCCACAAAACAGGAAACAGCCGTGCAAGGACCACTCAAAATCCGCCACGTGTCCACGTGGTGCACATGCTCGGTCCCCGCTCCGGGTTTTTCGGAGAATGTCGGCCAATGGGGTCGCGCCACGTGTCACCTCCCCAGCTGCCTTCTAGAAGCCGGCCAACCAATCAGAGGACGCCACGTGGCAACAGCAACCTTCGGTGCTCCCAGTGCACGCCATGCCCATAGACCCCGCTCCAGCGCGCCTGCCCGCGCCTGCCCGCACCTGCCCGCGCTGCCCGCGCCCCGCGCCGCGCGCCGCCGCGCTCTGCCATGCTCCGCCGCGCTCCGCCGCCGCGCCGCCGCTGCGCCGCCGCCCGCCGGTCGCCGCCGGCCGCTGCCGGTCGCCGGAACAGTAATTCCGGCGGCCGGAACAGTATTTCCGGCGTGAACAGTACTTTTGCGCCGAAAATCAAGTAAATACACCATTTTGATCGTTTTCGCGCGCTGAGTCCAAATACGACGTCCGTTTCGCCAAATTCTCATCCGAAATTTTGCCAAAAGCCCCCGAAAAAGCCTACTTGATCCGATTTTCGCGCCGAGTCAATTTCGGGGGTCCAATTTCGACTCTATAAGTTCCGTTACACCATATAAGCTTCCTAGAGTCACTGTTTAATGTTGCAACAGTCCCTTTGGAAATTCGGATCATCACATGCAGACTCCTCCAGAAACGCGAAGCAAACCTCGGGTCCCTATCCGACACTATAGAGGCTGGCACTCCATGTAACCTCACTATTGCATCCAAGTATAACTGGGCTAGTCGCTCGAGTGGCCAAGTAGTCTGCATAGACAAAAAGTGCGCTGACTTGGTAAGTCGATCCACAACTACCTAGATAGCATCTGCTCCACCATGTGCCCTCGGCAATCCGACCACAAAATCCATCGTAATGTGGTCCCATTTCCACTCGGGAATTGGGAGACTCTGTAACTTGCCAGCTGGCACCCGATGCTCAGCTTTTACCTGCTGACAAGTTAAACATTGAGCCACAAACCTCCCAATGTCCCTCTTCATACCGTTCCACCAGAAGTGTGTCTTGAGGTCCTTATACATCTTAGTCCCACCAGGATGAAGGGTATAAGGTGCATAATGGGCCTCTCGCAATATTTGCTCTCTGATCTCAGCATCCACCGGTACACATGCTCGGTCCCTGTACCTCAATACTCCCGCAGCATCCACTGTAAAGTCCCCTGACTGATCACTCGGAATCTGATCTCGAATCCTGGTCAAGTAGGGGTCCTCACTTTGTTTCTCCCTGATCCTGTCCAGCAGAGTGGGCTGCACGACTAAAGATGTCAGTCTAGCAGAGACCCCAGGGGACACAACCTCTATCTCGAGCCGTCTCATCTCCCCTAATAGCGGCGCCTGGTCTGTGATCAACATAGACAAACTCTGTACTGCTCTCCTGCTCAATGCATCAGCGACCACATTAGCCTTGCCTGGGTGGTAGAGAATGTCCACATCATAATCCTTTAGTAGCTCTAACCACCGGCGCTGTCTCTGTCACGCCCCCGGGGGTTTTTAAGTCAAGCCAAGCGGAAAAATGCGTGTATATTATTTTTTTTTCTTAATAAATTAGCATAAACCTCATCCCCGGTGCGTGTCAGACCGCCACATACGCAAATTCACCCTGCCATCGGACAGAGTCTCCTTTGTATATGCACGGCGTCCCATTTACAACATCAACCATCGACCATCAACCATCAACCATACAGTAGACATAAATCACAAATCAGAGTACATTCATTTTATTTAAAGCGGCGTCACCGTTTGGAAAGGATAAAAACCAGCGGTTGTAAAACCCGTGCCCACACGGCAATCTGTTTTGAGAAAACATTTTCGAAATCGTTTGGTTTAACATGAAAACATGCCGCATATGAAAATATCACTAAAAATAGCTAAATCATATGAGTACGTCCCATCCACAGTGCCAACTAGTAAATATCCACATAGTCCACAAGCAAACTAACTAAAAAAAGCATAAAAGAAATGAGATAAACCCAAGATATTCTGCCTACGGTCCTCGCGACGCAGTCTCACCGCCATCCCGGCTAATACACCTAGTCGAACCTGTCACGGAGTGGGTAAAGTCAGTGACAAACAAAGTAGATGTCTAAATATCAACAAGGGAATAAAGAGCAAACCGATTACACCTGAACCTTTCGCTAAACTTTGTACATAATTAAGTTGGGCACCAATCCCAGAGTACCTGTCGGAGAGACGGAAGTCTCCCCTCATGCACAATCACCTTTTGATGCTTTTAACCTCTTCACGGGGCTAGTGCGACACCCATAGCTGCCGTGAAGAGGTCCCCACCCTACACACGTGGGGCACACGGGTCATGTAGACCACTTCTCCGGAAAAGTACACCCATGCGGGGGCCATTCCGCCTGTGTACGTGCAGCAAGAACCTTTTTATGATGATAGATGCACTTATTGCACTTGTTGTACTTATAGCAACTGTACCCACCTTGTTGTGGGAAGATCGGAGCACCTGGATCTTTCACACACTCCCGCTGCGCACCCGAACCTAAGAAAAGTCCGCAAGGATAGACTATAATTAAAAACGTGTACTAACATCTCAAAACGAAAAAACCTAATTTACTCTTTTTGACGGAAAAGTCCAATACCGTCTGGTTCGCCGAAAACCGAAACCCCGCGCCGCCGTCGCCGCCCGCCGGAGCCCCGCGCGGCTCGAAACCGCGCGGCGTGGCTCTGCGGGCGGCGCCCCGCGCGGGTGCGGGCCCGCGCAGGTGCCGCCCGCGCGGCAGCCCGCGCGGGTGCCCCGCGCGGCAGCCCGCGCGGCGCCCGCGCGGGTGCCCCGCGCGGCGCCCGCGCTGTTGCGGGCCCGCGCGGTGCCCCGCGCGACGCCCGCGCGGTTGCGGGCCCGCGCGGGGGCCGCCCGCGCGGCGCCCGCGTGGCGCCCGCGCGGTTACGGCCCGCACGGAGCCCGCGCGGTTTCCTCCGTCGCCGCTCGCGGCGGCGACCGTCCGTCCGCGAGGTTCTTCCGCGCGATGCCTTAGCGGCATCGCGCGTCTCCCTCGCCCGTTCCGCGCCCTAGCACGACGACGATGGCGGCGACGGTGACGGAGACGACGGAGAAGCCCGAAAACTCAACAAGAGAACGACGGAAAGATCCCGAAAAATTACAAAAAATATTTTACTAACCGAAGATCGACGGGAAGGTCGCCCGGTCGCGTTCTTGCCTTCGGTTCGACGTTCGGGAAGGTCGGGCTCTTTCTCTTTTTTCCTTTTCCTTTCTTCTGGCTAGGGTTCCGTCTTTTTCTTTTCTCTTTCTTTCTCTCCTCACCGGTTAGGGTTTTATTTTTCTTTCTTTCCTTCTGATAACCGGAATCACTTATATAATCCCTTTATTTAATTATTTATTTAATTATTTTCCTCTTTATTTCATACGTACGTAAAAAGGAAAAACCCACAAATATCCGAAATTTATCTCTTAACAAATATCTGATTCCCACGAGATAAAATCCCACCTTCTAAATCCTAGTCACCGATTATTTAATTTATTTAATTAAATAATCATGGGAAATAAATTCCCGATTTAGATTATCGTCACCGATTAATTAATTCCTTAATTAATTAATCACACGGAATATCCAAATTTCCTCAGAAAGCGTGTCGGATATTTTACACGAATTCCGATGCGCGCCCTAAGTCACCGCGATCTTAGAAACCCCATTCCGGGAGATCCGTACATCGGATTCCCGATCCGATCGCACCGTCGGTCTTCATTTTTCGGGCCCTTTGCCAGAAAAATACCCGCACCACGCACGGACCGACTTTTAAAATTAAATAATTTTATTTCACTTAAGGGCTTAAATAATTTACATGTGAGTCAAAAATACACCTAAGGGCAGAATCACTACACCACTCACACTTTATAAAAAGTTTCGTCCCGAAACTTAAGTACAAACCTCACTAAACAACTCGGAAAAATACTCCCTCATTTTCGATTCCAGTTCCCATGTCGCCTCACGCTCTTCGTGGTTGCTCCACTGGACCTTTACATAGGAAATAGTTCGATTGCGCAACTTCTTGTCCTCTCTTGCCAAAATCCGCACCGGCGTCTCCTCGACGCTCAAATCCTCTCGCAACTCGATGGTGGAGGCATCCAAGGCATGAGAGGGGTCAACGAGGTATTTCCGGAGCATTGAGACATGGAACACGTTGTGGACTCGTTCGAGGTTCGGCGGCAAGGCTAACCGGTACGCCACCGGTCCTACGCGTTCTAGGATCTCGAACGGTCCCACGTACCTTGGGCTTAACTTTCCCTTTATGCCGAAAAGTCGGTTCCCCTTGGAGGGAGAAACTCGGAGTAACACATGCTCACCCACCATGAACTCTAAGTCTCGGCGTCTGTTGTCCGCGTAGCTTTTCTGTCTGCTCTGGGCAGTCAGTAGCCTTTGCCTAATCAATCGCACCTTTGCTTCGGTCTCCTCCACCAAATCTGGGCCCAGAAACTTACGCTCATCCAAGTCATCCCAGCATATTGGAGACCGACAGCGGCGCCCGTACAGGGCCTCGTATGGTGCCATCTGAATGCTGGCCTGGTAACTATTATTGTAGGCAAATTCCACTAGGGGCAAACACCGTGCCCACCCTTCGCCCAAGTCCAAAACGCACGCTCGAAGCATGTCCTCCACAATCTGTATCACCCGCTCTGATTGTCCATCGGTCTGCGGGTGAAATGCCGTACTGAAGTGCAACTTGGTCCCCATTGCCCGCTGCAGGCTTTGCCAAAAGTTTGACACAAATCGCGTGTCCCTGTCCGACGTGATTGATGTCGGTACACCATGCAACCTCACTATCTCGTTGATGTATGTTTGTGCCAGTCGTTCCCGAGTCCACGTCGTGTGTATGGGCAGAAAGTGGGCCGATTTCGTCAAACGGTCCACAATCACCCATATCGCATCGTGTCCCTGTGGCGATCTCGGGAACCCGGTCACAAAATCCATGGTAATCATGTCCCACTTCCACTCGGGCACCGGTAAAGGTTGCAATTTTCCTGCCGGGCGCTGATGCTCGGCTTTCACCTGTTGGCACACCAGGCAGTGTGCCACAAATCGAGTCACGTCTTCCTTCATCTTGGGCCACCAGAAGGTCTGTTTGACGTCCTTATACATCTTCGTTCCCCCAGGGTGCGCTGCGTATGGGGCAGTATGCGCCTCCCGCAGGATTTCCTCTTTGAGTTCCGGTAGATCCGGTACGCAGATTCGCCCCCGAAATCGTATCGTGCCGACGGAGTTTACTGTGAAATCACCCTCCTGGTCGGCGGTTATCCTACTTCGCACCAGCTGGAGTTGGTCATCAGTCGATTGTCCTTCGAGAATCCTGTCCAGCAGAGTCAGTCTGACCACCAGTGTCAGAAGTTGTGCGACTGTACCTGCCGGTACTACTTCTAGTCTCAATCGCGAGAATTTCGCAATGAGACTATCTTGCTGGGTGATGGCACTTACACCTGCCTCCTCGGCCTGCCCCTTGCGACTCAGGGCGTCGGCCACCACGTTTGCCTTTCCCGGGTGATAGTGGATCGTTAAATCGTAATCCTTCAGTAGCTCGAGCCACCGCCTTTGTCGCAAATTTAGCTCCTTTTGGGTGAAAAGGTACTTAAGACTCTTATGATCTGAGTACACGTTGCAGTGTGCCCCATACAGGTAGTGTCTCCAAAGCTTGAGGACGAACACCACCGCTGCGAGTTCCAAATCGTGCACGGGGTAATTCCGCTCGTACTCCTTGAGCTGCCTTGACGCATAGGCTATAACCTTTCCCCGTTGCATGAGTACTCCACCCAGTCCGTTTCGCGACGCATCGCAAACACTTCATAATCCTCCCCTGGTTCTGGCAGGGCGAGAATCGGGGCTCGCGCCAACCTATCCTTGAGCTCCTCGAAGCTCCTTTGGCATTTGTCCGTCCAGATGAACTTTTCCCCCTTTCTAGTCAAACGGTTTAAGGGGGTGGCTATCTTGGAGAAACCCTCCACGAAGCGCCGGTAATACCCGACTAATCCCAGGAAGGTTCGAACCTCCGTTACCGTCGTCGGTTGGGGCCAGTCCGTCACCGAATCTATCTTCTTCGGATCCACCGCGACTCCAGCCGCCGAGATTACGTGCCCCAAGAAGCCGACCTCACGAAGCCAAAACTCACACTTTTTGAGTTTGGCGTAGAGTTTCTGTTCCCGTAGAGTCTGGAGGACTGTGCGCAGATGTTCTTCATGTTCCTCGTCTGTACGGGAGTAGATGAGGATATCGTCGATGAAGACCACCACGAATAAGTCCAGGAAGGGTTTGAATACCCTGTTCATCATATCCATGAACACCGCCGGGGCATTTGTGAGCCCGAATGGCATTACCGTAAATTCGTAATGGCCATAGCGAGTTCGGAAAGCCGTTTTGGGGATGTCCTCCCCCTTAACCCGGACCTGATGATAGCCCGACTGCAGGTCAATCTTTGAAAACACCGTCGCCCCCTGTAATTGGTCGAAGAGGTCGTCGATCCTTGGCAGGGGGTACTTGTTCTTAACGGTGACCTTATTTATCTCCCGGTAGTCGATGCACAACCGGAGACTTCCGTCCTTCTTTCTCACAAACAGGACGGGCGCGCCCCAGGGTGACGCGCTTGGTCTGATAAAACCCTTGTCCAAAAGATCCTCCAACTGTGCCTTGAGTTCTTTCAACTCCGCGAAGGCCATCCTGTATGGTGCCTTGGTGATGGGTTTGGTGCCGGGAAGTAGTTCAATAGGGAAGTCGACTTCTCGCTCCGGCGGCATTCCGGGGAGCTCCGTCGGAAATACATCCAGAAATTTCCCTACAACTGGAATTTCGGAAGGCGAGGGAACGGGTCGGGTGGCTAAATCTACCGAGGCTAGATAGGCCACGCACCCACCCTCTATCAGCTTCCTAGCCCGCGACGCGGAGATGACAGCTAAAAAGGAAGTACATTTACACGCCAAATATACGTGTTCCGGGAATCCCGATTTCTGCAGTCGTACCTGACGTTTCTCGCAATCGATTAGCGCCTGTCACTCGGTAAGCCCATCCCTTCCGAGTATCCCCTCGAATTCTCTTACCACTAAGTCTCAAATATCGGATCGTTGGAGCTAACCATTAACCCCAAACGCCTGAGCTTTTAGAGGTGCACGTCCGATTCACTTAAAGCGGCATACACCGCACCACAGATCTCGACCGGAGCCAACCCACCTGGATGTTGGGTCTATTGTTGGGCCTCTTGCCATTAGGTCTATTGCGGACCGCAGCCCACCCAACCTATTGGGCTCACCCAACCCAACTCACTAGTCCCCTGGGCCTATTATCTCAGGAAGTTGGACCTATTTGACCCATAAATAAAGGCCAACACCAAAGACAACTAAGTCTTCGCATCCTTATTAGGCAGGAAGGTACAGAGTATTTGCTCCTAAGGGTTCTCCTGGGGTCAAGACCAACATTACTCTTCGTAAGGGGTCTTTCCTGCTACTACTTCCCTCGGGTAGTGCTCCTCTGTAGATGATGCATGGCTGGTCTCCGCTAGAAAATTTCCCTCTTGAGAAGGGCTGGGGTCGTTCCTTGTCCATGTCGTACTCCGAGTCCTCTTGTCGGGCGCGCGTCACCTCGAATCCGCGCTCCCCTATGGTGGCCCTATCCACCACTTTCTGGAAGGTGTGGAGTTCCACTACTCGCCCGACTTCGAAAGTATTGCTCCGCAATCCGTCTATGAAGAGGCGGGCTTTGTGTGCTTCATCCCTTATAACAACGGAAACACAATTGGCCAACCTTACATATTCTTGTCGATACTCCATGATGTATCGATTCCCCTGTCTGATGTGTTCCAGGTTCCTTGCGGTGTCTTCGGATATTGGGGTGGTTGGCCCCCGTCGGGAAAGTCATTCCCGGGTTATGGCTGGGGTCGTTTCGGCCCCCGGCAGACTCATGATCCTTTTGCCGGGTGCGTGGAACGGCCAATTCCCGCCCCACCATAGTGGTCCTATCGATCACTTCTCGGTAAGCGGGTAGACCCACCGTCAGTATTACCCGATTAGTGTCGCTATGTGGACCACCCTTGTGAAGGCGAGCCTGGTAGGGTTCGTCTTTCCTAACAAAAAGGGGAGAGCGCTATGCCGTGTCGCGTAGCTGGTTGCGGAGTAAGCGATTCTGCGGCTGTGGGATCCATCCTGTCCATTCTGCACCAGTTAGCGCTCGGTGGCCGAATCCTGGCCATTGTCTGCTGTAAACAAAGAAACCACGTTAGCCCTAAGGTTATCACCCTAGCACCCTGTCTTATGATTACACCTATATTAAATCCCCTTTTTCCCCGTACTCTCACGTACTACCGCACCTACACCTTGGTTATCTCATGTCCAATTTGCTTGTGGCACCTTACACTGTGGATGTGGTCACGTCTACTATGGTTATGGTTGTTTTTCTCTGATACCATTTAATCTGTCACGCCCCCGGGGGTTTTTGAGTCAAGCCAAGCGGAAAAATGCGTGTATATTTTTTTTTTCTTAATAAATTAACATAAACCTCATCCCCGGTGCGTGCCAGACCGCCACATACACAAATTCACTCTGCCATCGGACAGAGTCTCCTTTGTATATGCACGGCGTCTCATTTACAACATCAACCATCGACCATCAACCATCAACCATACAGTAGACATAAATCACAAATCAGAGTACATTCATTTTATTTAAAGCGGCGTCATCGTTTGGAAAGGATAAAAACCAGCGGTTGTAAAACCCGTGCCCACACGGCACTCCGTTTTGAGAAAATATTTTCGAAATCGTTTGGTTTAACATGAAAACATGCCGCATATGAAAACATCACTAAAAATAGCTAAATCATATGAGTATGTCCCATCCACAGTGCTAACTAGTAAATATCCACATAGTCCATAAGCAAATTAACTAATAAAAGCAAAAAAGAAATGAGATAAACCCAAGATATTCTGACTACGGTCCTCGCGACGCAGTCTCACCGCCATCCCGGCTAACGCACCTAGTAGAACCTGTCACGGAGTGGGTAAAGTCAGTGACAAACAAAGTAGATGTCAAAATATCAACAAGGGAATAAAGAGCAAACCGATTACACCGGAACCTTTCGCTAAACTTTGTACATAATTAAGTTGGGCACCAATCCCAGAGTACCTGTCGGAAAGACGTAAGTCTCCCCTCGTGCACAATCACCTTTTGATGCTTTTAACCTCTTCACGGGGCTAGTGCGACACCCATAGCTGCCGTGAAGAGGTCCCCACCCTACACACGTGGGGCACACGGGTCATGTAGACCACTTCTCCAGAAAAGTACACCCATGCGGGGGCCATTCCGCCTGTGTACGTGCAGCATCCGAAAACACCTTGCCGAGATCGGCGTGTATTAAGCACCGCGACCGCAGCCGCAACAGTTGTTATATAAGATAAAATACATTCATGCGAAAGGTTAAACTGTCCATCTACTTTGTTAGACAAATTAAGAACCTTTTTATGATGATAGATGCACTTACTGCACTTGTTGCACTTATAGCAACTGTACCCACCTTGTTGCGGGAAGATCGGAGCACCTGGATCTTTCACACACTCCCGCTGCGCACCCGGACCTAAGAAAAGTCCGCAAGGATAGACTATAATTAAAAACGTGTACTAACATCTCAAAACGAAAAAACCCAATTTACTCTTTTTGACGGAAAAGTCCAACACCGTCCGGTTCGCCGAAAACCGAAACCCCGCGCCGCCGTCGCCGCCCGCCGGAGCCCCGCGCGGCTCGAAACCGCGCGGCGTGGCTCTGCGGGCGGCGCCCGCGTGGGTTTCGGCCCACGCGGCGCGGCGCCTCGCGCGGGTGCAGCCCCGCGCGGCGCCCCGCGCGGGTGCGGGCCAGCGCGGCGCCCGTGCGGTGCCCGCGCGGCGCCCGCGGGGTTGCGGGCCCGCGCGGGTGCCGCCCGCGCGGCAGCCCGCGCGGCGCCCGCGCGGGTACGGCCCGCGCGGAGCCCGCGCGGTTTCCTCCGTCGCCGCTCGTGGCGGCGACCGTCCGTCCGCGAGGTTCTTCCGCGCGATGCCCTAGCGGCATCGCGCGTCTCCGTCGCCCGTTTCGCGCCCTAGCACGATGACGATGGCGGCGACGGTGACGGAGCCGACGGTGAAGCCCGAAAACTCAACAAGAGAACGACGGAAAGATCCCGAAAAATTATAAAAAATATTTTACTAACCGAAGATCGACGGGAAGGTCGCCCGGTCGCGTTCTTGCCTTCGGTTCGACATTCGGGAAGGTCGGGCTCTTTCTCTTTTTTCCTTTTCCTTTCTTCTGGCTAGGGTTTCGTCTTTTCCCTTTTCTCTTTCTTTCTCTCCTCACCGGTTAGGATTTTTATTTTTCTTTCTTTCCTTCTGATAACCGGAATCACTAATATAATCCCCTTTATTTAATTATTTATTTAATTATTTTCCTCTTTATTTCATACGTACGTAAAAAGAAAAAACCTACAATTATCCGGATATTTATCTCTTAACAAATATCTGATTCCCACGAGATAAAAATCCCACCTTCTAAATCCTAGTCACCGATTATTTAATTTATTTAATTAAATAATCATGGGAAATAAATTCCCAATTTAAATTATCGTCATCGATTAATTAATTCCTTAATTAATTAATCACACGGAATATCCAAATTTCCTCAGAAAGTGTGTTGGATATTTTACACGAATTCCGATGCGCGCCCTAAGTCACCGCGATCTTAGAAACCCCATTCCGGGAGATCCGTACATCGGATTCCCGATCCGATCGCACCGTCGGTCTTCATTTTTCGGGCCCTTTGCCAGAAAAATACCCGCACCACGCACCGACCGACTTTTAAATATTAAATAATTTTATTTCACTTAAGGGCTTAAATAATTTACATGTGAGTCAAAAATACACCTAAGGACCGAATCAGTACAGTCTCAAGTTCAGCTCCCTCTGTGTGAACAGATACTTTAAGCTCTTGTGGTCGGTGTAGATCTCACAGTGCTCTCCATACAGGTAATGGCACCAAAGCTTCAGTGCAAACACCACGGCAGCAAGCTCCAAGTCATGGATAGGGTAATTCTTCTCGTAATCCTTGAGCTGTCTCGATGCATAAGCAATTACCCTCCCTTCTTGCATGAACACACCACCCAGTCCACTCTGGGATGCATCACTGTAGATCACATATCCTTTCCCCATAACAGGGAGGGAAAGGATAGGAGCGGTCATCAGTCTACTCTTCAGCTCCTCGAAACTCCTTTGACAGTCCTCACTCCAGATAAACTTAATTTCTTTACGCGTTAAACGAGTGAGGGGTGTGGAAAGCTTCGCAAAGCCTTCCACAAACCGACGATAATAACCAGCCAATCCCATAAAACTGCGAACCTCTGATACCGTCATCGGTCGGGGCCAATCCGGACTGCCTCAATCTTCGCTGGGTCTACTACCACACTAGCGGCGGAAATCACATGGCCCAAGAAAGCTACCTCCCGAAGCCAAAACTCGCATTTCACCAGCTTGGCATACAACTTCTTCTCTCGTAGAAGTTGCAGCACAGTCCTCAAGTGCTCCTCGTGCTCAACATCGCTCCAGGAGTATACGAGGATATCATCGATGAACACTACCACAAACCGATCTAAAAATGGCCGAAATATCCTGTTCATCAAATCCATAAAGGCGGCAGGGGCATTAGTCAATCCGAACGGCATAACTGTAAACTCATAATGCCCGTACCGTGATCTGAAAGCAGTCTTAGGAATATCCTCAGCCTTCACCTTCAGTTGGTGGTAACCAGACTGTAGATCAATCTTGGAGAAGACGCAAGACCCTTGCAGCTGATCAAAGAGATCGTCGATGCGCGGCAGAGGGTACTTGTTCTTGATGGTCACTTTATTCAGTTCCCTATAGTCCACGCACAGTCAAAGTGACCCATCTTTTTTTTTCACGAATAGCACCGGCGCTCCCCAAGGCGACACACTCAACCTAATAAAGTCCTTATCCATCAAATCTTGCAGCTGTGCTTTAAGCTCTCACAGCTCAGCCGGTGTCATCCGGTAAGGAGCCTTAGAGATTGGCGCAGTTCCTGAAACTATATCAATCATAAACTCAATCTCTCTGTCTGGCGGCATGCTAGTCAGCTCAGGTGGAAAAACGTCCGGAAACTCGCAAACAATAGGGATGTCCCTGAGTCCCGGAGCCGTCGTAGGCCCCTCAACAACACTAGCAAAAAAGGCTACACATCCTCGCTGAATCATCCGCCTCGCTCGGGAAGTCGAAACCATAGAGGCAAAGAAAGCGCTCTGACATCCCCGGTATACTAACATCTCCTGGCCTGGCTCTCTAAAAGTGATAGTCCTCGCGGCGCAATCAATAGTCGCGAAATACCGAGCCAGACAGTCCATCCCGAGAACCACAACAAAGTCCCTCAGCTGTCTCAAGACCAACAGGTCTGCTGGCATAATTCAGGACTCGATCTGCATCGGGCAAGACCAACAGCACTCCTCCACGTGCAAAGTGTGATCGGGAATATGAACCTCTCGTGCACGTGGCAAAAGTCCTACCTCTAACCCATGTAATGATGCAAATGATCTACTAATGAAAGAATGCGATGCTCCAGTATCAAATAAAGTACGAGTCCTAATGCCAGAGAGTAAGGTGATACCTGCCACCACATGGTCTACTGCTGAAGAGTCCTCTGCCTGTGCAGCATACACTCGCCCACTCTGAGCTGGAGGGCGATAATTCGTGGGATGGAAAGAAGATGGCCTGCTTGTTGGAGCATATGGCCGCTGAGCCGTCGACCGCTGCTGCGATGAAGATGGGGCAGATGCTGAAGAAGGGGCGGCGGAGGTCGAAAAGGGGCAAGAAGCTCGAATGTGCCCGGGCTGTCCACATCCATAGCAGCGACCCCACCGCTGGTCGCAGGTGCCGGGAAGATGCTGACCTCCACAAAAAATACAACTGCCGAGGGCCCGTGGCTGTCGTGACTGCTGCTGCTGCTGAGACTGCCGCTGTCGCTGAGGCTGCCGCTGCGACCCACGCTGCGACGACTGTGATCTCTGCTGCTACTGCTGGGGCCTCTGGGATCCACCAGGCCCTCGCCGCTCAGACCGTCCTCGGCCGGGATACTATGGCTGAGACGGTCGTGGCGGCCTCCACGAACTAGCCTGTCCCCCAACCTCCGGTGCCGATCGCTTCGCCTCCGGGACCACTACGGGAGCTGGAGCTACCTCCTCCATCACTGCCTCCCCGCACTCCACATAGAGCGCCTGCTCCATCGAGGACTCCAAAGTCTGCAACCTGCGCGAGCGAACCAGTTGAAAAAGGTCCCGACGCAACCCTCGCTCGAATATGTAAATTCGGTGCGCCTCATCTCTAGCCACGTGCGGTACACACGCCAACAACTGATTGAAATTCACAATATACTCGTGCACGGGCCGATCTCCCTGTCGAAGGTTTCTCAACTGCTCCTCCAACCTCTGTCGAACGCTCTCCGGGAAGAAGGCCCCAAGAAGGAGACTGCGGAACTCCGCCCAGGTCAGGAGCTGAGCCCCAGGCGGACCAGCTGGTCGAACACGCCGCCACCAAGCCTCGGCGTTGCGCTCCAAAAAGTTCGTCGCCAATAACACCTGGTATCGCTCCTCGATGAACAATGTCTCAAAACGTCGCTCCATCGCCGTGATCCATGACTCTGCCTCCCACGGCTCTGCACTCTGCCCCGAGAAACGAGGTGGGTCAAACTGGCGGAACCTCATCAACAAGTCAACTACCTCCCGCTGCTCTGCCGGGGTCAGAGGTCCCGTCAAACTAGATGGCTGTCTACCAGTACCCCGAGCAACAGGGGATGCCGGGGTCACTGGTACAACTGAGGGAGCCACAGTAGGGGAAGATGGTACGGGAGAACTCTCCGGGGGTGCTACAACAGGCTGCGCCCTCTGCTCTAAAATTTTTAGATTTATTAAAAAATAAAATTAAAAGAATTAAAATTTATAAAATAAAAAATTTGAAATTTAAATATCTTTTAAAATTTAAAAATTTTAATTTAAAAAATAAAAAAATAATAAAGTAAAAAGAAGCATGCAAAGAAAAAGAAAAAAAAAATAATATTCAGAAGCACTCTGCCTTGGAAGGGGCATAGAGGGGGGCCCGGCCTTGCTCGGGCGCCTAGGTTGTAGGTCATTGTGGACTTAGAAATCCTAGGCTTATGGTTTGACCCTTGTATGACTTCGTGAGAGCCGTGACTTGTAGCGAGAGTCCTAATTGAGCTTTATACCTCTCCCAAGGGACGGGATGAGTGATTGGCATGTTTATTCTCCTAAGTGATTATGTTGGCTGCAGACAACATAATGCTGTGAAATGGGTGACATGCTTTAAACTTTCGCTGGATTGGGTCGAGTGTTGTTGTGTGCTGTTTTGTGGTTTTGTCGTGGTGAGCTGTGTCTCCCCGACGCTGGGTTTTGACCCGTGTGCATCCTTCCATAGCAGGTGAGCTTGAGTGGTTGGTTTTGGGCCGGATACCCGGATCGAGGTCAGAGAGCTCCGGACCTAGATGACAGGATCGTCAGAGGCCTATCAGCGGCAGAGTGAGCAGCTGGTTTAGGTGACACAGTTGTCGGAACAGCGGGCGGCCCGACAGTGCTTTCCTCCTAAGGCCACCTAGTTGCAGTATCCTCAGTGGCAGTGATTTCTGTGGCGCCGATGGAGCGAGTAGCCCCCTCCGCGCCAATGTTTAGTGCCCAGGCACCGAGGCAGGTTGGATAGCTAACAGCAGATGAGCTGTGGGTCATGATCGGTCTATTGAGCCAGTTTTGGCAGATGAACCACTCTAATTCGTAGGATCAAGCTTGGAGCCCTCGGAGGCAGTGTCGTGGTTGGTAGTGATGGAGAGACTGTTTGAGAGCCTCCCTGTGTCTAAGAGTTTACGCAGTTGTTGAATTACGCGCTCCATGTTGGAGGGACGAGGCGCATAAGATTTGTGTATCTATCAGTGTATTGCGCCAGGATACCTTTCATTTTTGTCGGTCCCTCCGTTAAAGGTTTTGGATGCCTCGACGGAGTAAGCGTTGTGTATGGAGCGTGGCGCTGCAGTTCCTTGGATAGGGATCTACCGCCAAAGGCGAAGTCTAGATAAAGGCGCTTGGCGCCGAGTGTTGGAGGACAGATCGACCGGCAGAGGCATTCCCATTTTCCTTTCCTAGGGAAGTGGATTTTGAGACGCCCGGGGATCGGGTGGACCCCGATGGCAGCTTTATTATTGGTATCAGCAACAACGATAGCATGGATATGTTATCTGCTGAGGGCCGCATTCGTCGCCCCAGTGTAGGCAGAGGCAGAGGTCGTGCTCCCTATATGGTTAATCAAGATGTGTTTTGGCAGACTGAGCGATGACCACTTACATCGAGCGGATGAGTCTGTGTCGCCCGGTTGGAGGGCACCACAGCAGCGGATCGAGTTGTCGCGGGTGTGATTTCATCATAGCAGTCGGAGTTAGAGCATGTTGTATTCCTGCATGGACCAGATGTAGAGTCGTTACCACATACACTCGAGGTACAGGTTCATGTTAGTGTGGTGCATGTGGAGGAGGCTTGTGGATTATGTCCAATGCAGTTGAGGCCGCGAGTTATACCGGCAGACTTATTGGTAATCGTGGCAGTTCGGTGTTTTGACCCTGTGCTTGGGATTGGTTGGCACAGTGCCACGGGATGTTTGACTGCGGAGAGAGAGGACTTTGACCTTCTGCGAGACAGACGAAAGGAGGCTTGGTTGTTGAGATTGTTAGAGCACACAGGTTATAGCGACAGTGTAAGAGGTGCTTACGGCGGCACCGGGACTCAAGGATATCCCTGTTGCCCGCGAGATCCCGGGTGTGAGTTTCCCTGAGCTGATGATGATGTCGCTGGTTAGGGAGTTAGAGATTGAGATTGACGTGGTTTTGGGAACCGCGCCAACCTCGACAACACCTTATTGGATATCGCCAATAGAGCTGAGAGAGCTGATGGCGCAGTCGCAGGATCTGATGGATCGAGGGGTCTGTTTGACCTAGTGCCACGTCAGTGATACACGACAGTGAGGTTTTACTATGACTTGAGTGCAGGCAGGTCCGGGCTTTATTTAAAACCTTTTGATGGAGTCATACTCCGGCAGTTGTTCGTCTGTACTGCCTGTACTTATTTGGAATTATACAGCTACGAATTTTGCCATGACGGCGTTCTGGACCCGGTAGGGGCATTATGAGCTCACAGTGAGGCCGATTGGGTTGACTAATGCCCTACCGCCTTTATGATTTGAGGAGTTGGATGTTCCAGCTATGCTTGGACGGATTGGTAGCAGTATTTCCCAAGGATATTTGGATTTACTCCCAGAGTGACTTGGAGCACGTGGAGTATTTGTGGATAGTGCTACAACGCCTATATGGGAGAAGCTGTATGCCGAGTTGTTGAGGTGCAACTTTTAGCTTCGGAGGCTTACCTTCTTGGGCCACATTATTCTAGCCGTAGTAGCGGCTGTAGAAACCCGGCCAAAATGGATGCTATTCGAGATTGGCTGTCACGCCCCGAGCTCAAAAACCAGCGTCTAATTTTTTTTTTTTTTTTTATCAGAGTTTTAAAACCAAGCCAGGGCATGACAGACCGTCACATATATAGAAGAGTCCCAATCCCCCTATGGAATTGAGCCTTTCCTATACATGCACGGCTAAGCTATACTACAACAATACCAGAGTACTAACTACGTACAACTAATCAATTACAAAATATTACAATTTACTTTACAATTACATATTACAACTTGAACTATATGCTAATTTGTTTGCACGGCTGTCCAGGGTCAACTGCTATCACGGAACATCACCAACACGTTCCAACATCCCAGCACCCGACCGACCTGAAAAATGATCACCCAGGGAGTGTGAGATACACTGTACATGTATCCCAGTGGGCACGACAAGCCGAGAAATAGCAGATCGTACCTACTGGCATACAATACTAGCGGATAGTAATGATCATTAGGCATGGCAGATATATATATATCATGGTGCTGTAATAAAATTATGAATATAGTGCTGAGTACATCAAAGATACTAAACTGTCATAATAAAAGCATGCTGATGTATACTAAACAGGAACTGAGCAATTATAAGGAATAGCTAATCATGCATCAACTGATAGAAACCACAAGTACCCAATCTAATGCCACTATCGGTCTCACAGAACCTCAGGCAATGCCACTATTGGTCTCACAGAACCTCAGGCTAAATACCACTTTCGGTCTCACAGAACCTCAGCCAAATGCCACTATTGGTCTCACAGAACCTCAGGCAATGCCACTATTGGTCTCACAGAACCTCAGGCAAAACATGCTATCATAACCCCCAATGGGCTCACAGGTCGTTGTGACCCTCTACCGGTAAAGAACACCATGACGGTGGCCAAACCGTCGGTGTACGTGACTGAAAGCTGGCGCAGTGGTGATCACAATGCTGATGCTGAAACTTATTATCAAAACCAGGTAATTGGCAGAAAGCCGGAATAATTCCAACAGGAATGCAATAACAGAATCAACTGAATCTCAACTCATATACAGGAATAATCATCAACTAATCCAATCAAGGATGCAATATCAGAATCAACTGAATCTCAACTCATATGCAGGAATAATCATCAACTACTATAGCATGGATCAGATATAATCAGGGAGTACTGATAATCAGGTATGCAAACTAGCAAATGACCAAAATCCCAATAAGGGTACAATGTAGAATAAATCTCAATCATATGTAGAATATAATCAACAACTACTAGAGCATGGATCAGGATATACCGATAATCAAGTATAATTGTGCAAGCTAGCTAATGACCAATCAGGCATGGCAAATGTCCAGGAATAAAGTCATAATAACTGGAAGCAATTAAAGATCAATCATGCAACGTATCATATAATCAATTTTGCAGATAAGGATCATAACTCAGCATATAGCAGAATGAAACTGATCAAAAAGAAGGCAGGCTCAAATATCAACTAGGCTACAAGAACAGGGGTCCAACCAATAATATACCCCAAAGGGCCGAAATGATAAAATCCGGACCGAAGATAAACCCACCTGTCGTTTCGCAGGCGATCTTTCGACTCCAAAAGAAAACTCGAAACTGTGCCAACCTAATTCAAAAATGCTGATCAGGGAACAACTCAAAACCAGGACTTAGGCCAAACACTATACCTAGAGCTTGACATCACTACAACTTTAGATTTCCTGTGCCAATTTCAAATCTGCTTGAGCCTTTTGCTCAAAACACCTCAAGAATCACAGGGCTTGCCCTATTTGCAGCCCTGCATAGTTGGATCAACCAGAACCAACACTAAGCTCTCAAACAACATTCACAATGCTCCAATCTTTAATCCTCACAAATCAGCTTTGATCTGAAGTGAGCATCAAGCTCAGGGGATGATTTGAAGCATCTTTCATATTTACATCGAAGCCAAAATCCATTTTTCTCTTCTCTATGGCATTTCCACAAACACTTGGTGTGCACTTCTCCCACAACACACACAACACCCAACCCAGAGTTAGTTCTCATAGGGTACCGCTACCAAGCCCGACGGTCTGCCCACTAAGTCTACTAGAGGTATAAGATAACAGAAAAACTGTAATAATAAAAAGATAAGCTGGAAAGAGTCTACAACTATCATGCCTCTATCTACAATGCTCAAAGGGTGATACAGATGAAAATGATGCATCGACTCTAATCCAAGTACTCAATCAACCCAATCACAGTGACTGCCACAGAGGGTCTAGTCAAACCTGCGCCCACCTACTGCCTTACATCGACGGAGGACTGGACTTACGTAGGATGTCCTTGACTGCCAAAACTAGCCTAGCCAGAGGGACTGCGTCGATAAGTCGCGATAGCAAAGTAATAGGCCCAGCTCCGGAGGGGCACTCGAGGGGCGCGACCCCACCGAGGAAAGTATCCGCGCATCTCTGTCGAGCTAAATATAGCTCATGCAGGCTATAGTCCAAATCCACGATCAACAAGATAGACAGTATCCAAATCACATCTCTAACTCACTGGCTGGAAATACTCGACAGCCGGGGCCACCGTCAACCCGACGGCTCCCACAACAGGACATCAACCCAACATGCAAACTCACTAATAGGATATACTTCACAGCTGATAACAATAAAGGGTCCGGGAACTCCGAAAGACTAGAACCTACAACCTAAATCAAACAAGAGCAGGCTCTAGGCATAGCCTCTCGTTGTTCTCGACCCAAAGAAAAAGACAGTCCTTAGAACCAAGACCACTCGAATCCTCTCGAGTGAGGAAGTTTACAGGAAAAAGGTGACATTTATTACTGAAAATCAATAGTCCCACATCGGATGTGGATGGAATTGTGATTGAGTTTATATGAGATATGGACATTAGTAATAATAACTGGGCTTAAGCATTTTGGGCTGTGGGTTGGGCCCAATGAGTTATTGTTGCTAGTGGGTCCGATCGTTACATTTGGTATTGAAGCCAATAACCAGTCGGAAGTGTGCGGCGAGTCTCGATTGTGCCTGGGTCTAGATGACAGGGCTAGCGAGACGAGTCTCACATCGTGTGGTGATCTTGGGCTGCTGTGTGTGTGTTTGGGCTAACGAGGACGTCAGGCCTAAACGGAGGGAGTCTGTGATGCCCCTAATAGTCCCACATCGGATGTGGATGGAATTGTAATTGGGTTTATATGAGACATGCACACTAGTAATAATAACTGGGCTTAAGTATTTTGGGCTGTGGTCTAGATCCAACGAGTTATTATTGCTAGTTTTGGTATCAGAGCCAATAACCAGCCGGAAGTGTGCGGCGAGTCTCGGCTGACCCTGAGTCTAGATGACAGGGCTAGCGAGACGAGTCTAACATCGCCTGGTGATCTTGGGCTGTTGTGTGACGCCCCACTTCCCAGGGGGTCACCCATCCTAGAACTACTCTAGCTCTAGCACGCTTAACTCTCATGTTCCTCTTGGATCTTGCTACCATCCAAAATGCTATAGCCGGGTTAGAGATTTAGTCCTATTATATCATTTATATAGAGGACTAATCCAAATTCCGGGGGTGTCACATTCTCCCCCCCTTTAAGCCCTGACGTCCACGTCAGGCTCAAGCACACTCACAAGCACCAGGCGATGTGAGACTCGTCTCGCTAGCCTTAGCCGACCTTGTGAGGAGCTGCACTCCACTCACAACGGTCATTAGCCGGGGAGCCTCGCTCTACCCGCTATATAACCCTGGCTCAGCCGAGACTCATCTCACATTTCCGGCTGGTGAATGGCTCTGATACCAACTGTGACGCCCCACTTCCCAGGGGGTCACCCATCCTAGAACTACTCTAGCTCTAGCACGCTTAACTCTCATGTTCCTCTTGGATCTTGCTACCATCCAAAATGCTATAGCCGGGTTAGAGATTTAGTCCTATTATATCATTTATATAGAGGACTAATCCAAATTCCGGGGGTGTCACATGTTGTGTGTGTGTTTGGGCTGACGAGGATGTCAGGCCTAAATCATGTGAGTAATAATAATTGGGCTTAAGCATTTTGGGCTGTGGTTTGGGCCCAACGAGTTATTATTGCCAGTTGGCCGGGTAGTTACATTTGGTATCAGAGCCAATAACCAGTCGGAAGTGGCGACGAGTCTCGGCTGAGCCTAGGTCTAGATGACAGGGCTAGCAAGACGAGTCTAACATCGTCTGGTGATCTTGGGCTGTTATGTGTGTGTTTGGGCTGACAAGGACGTCAGGCCTAAACGGGGGGAGTCTGTGATGCCCCCAATAGTCCCACATCGGATGTGGATGGAATTGTGATTGAGTTTATATGAGACATGAACATTAGTAATAATAACTGGGCTTGAGCATTTTGGGCTGTGGGTTGGGCCCAACGAGTTATTATTGCTAGTGGGCCGGGTAGTTACATTTGGTATCAGAGCCAATAACTAGCCGGAAGTGTGCGGCGAGTCTCGGCCGAGCCTAGGTCTAGATGACAGGGTTAGCGAGACGAGTCTAACATCGCCTGGTGATCTTGTGCTATTATGTGTGTGTTTGGGCTGACGAGGACATCAGGTCTAAACGGGGGGAGTCTGTGACGCCCCCAATAGTCCCACATCGGATGTGGATGGAATTGTGATTGAGTTTATATGAGACATGGACATTAGTAATAATAACTGGGCTTAAGCATTTTGGGCTGTGATTTGGGCCCAGCGAGTTATTATTGCTAGTAGGCCGGGTAGTTACAATATATATATATATATATATATATATATATATATATATATATATATATATATATATATATATATATCTCTTTTATCTTGATTACTGAGAATACTTTCATACAACACAAAGATTGGGTAGAACTACAACATTGCACTATCTCTAATGTTTGAAGTGAAAATCAATCTTTCCACATAAGCAAAAAAAAAAAAAAAAAAAAGAAAAAAAAAAGACAATTTCTTCAGTTTTTTTGTATATTTGAATTTTTGAATCCTTTTTTAAAAGTATTTGGGTAAATTATTTTTACAACAAGTTTTGCCTGCTCCTATGCAATGACCTAATAGGGCAAAGACTAGTATTAATAGGGTAATCAACTTTTTCATTAGGGGAAAACTATGAAAGGATGAAAAACACATCTTCTACCTAAAAAAAAAAACTCTTTTGATTTTAACTATTATTATTATTATTATTATTATTATTATTATTATTATTATTATTGTATCAAGATGCTTCTTCCTGTGTTCTTTCTCCTCAAAATTTTATATTTGCTCGTGTTGTTGATGATTTTATTGCTGATGATTTGTTGATCGTCGTCGATGAGAAGTGTGGAGATGATTGTAGAATACCGGGTTTTCGGATGGCGCGCCGACCACACATGATAGCGTGGAGCGGAGAGTTTGCCTCGGGCGCGTAGCGTATGTGTTTTCTGTTGATGCCGAGTTGATCTGGACTAACGCAGAAGCCCCCGCCCGATTCGGGGTTTTTCCGGGCATAGTTCGCCGATTGAAGACTAGATTTGGGTATTACCGACTTCACTGTGGAGTGCAGGAAATTTGGGAATACTTGGAACAGGTATATTTTTAGATTACAGCGAAGTTCGGGAGGTTCCGGATTGACGCGGAGGATCCGGAGGTAAAAAGTGAGTCGGAACTGGCATTTTCGGAGCCGGTTTTTGGATTGAGCACCCCGACTCAACGGATGAGCTTTTTGAAGAGAAAAAGCTGTGGACACGTGTATTTTTAGATTACAGCGAAGTTCGGGAGGTTCCGGATTGACGCGGAGGATCCGGAGGTAAAAAGTGAGTCGGAACTGGCATTTCGGAGCCGGTTTTTGGATTGAGCACCCCGACTCAACGGATGAGCTTTTTGAAGAGAAAAAGCTGTGGACACGTGTATTTTTAGATTACAGCGAAGTTCGGGAGGTTCCGGATTGACGCGGAGGATCCGGAGGTAAAAAGTGAGTCGGAACTGGCATTTTCGGAGCCGGTTTTTGGATTGAGCACCCCGACTCAACGGATGAGCTTTTTGAAGAGAAAAAGCTGTGGACACGTGTATTTTTAGATTACAGCGAAGTTCGGGAGGTTCCGGATTGACGCGGAGGATCCGGAGGTAAAAAGTGAGTCGGAACTGGCATTTTCGGAGCCGGTTTTTGGATTGAGCACCCCGACTCAACGGATGAGCTTTTTGAAGAGAAAAAGCTGTGGACACGTGTATTTTCAGATTACAGCGAAGTTCGGGAGGTTCCGGATTGACGCGGAGGATCCGGAGGTAAAAAGTGAGTTGGAGTTGGGCTTTTGGATTATTTTAATAATTTAATTTATTAGTGTTGCTAATTAATTGCTCTCTTTGGGTATTGGCAGTGGAGGTGGATTGTGGAGTATGCATTTGAGATAAGTGGGTTTTTACTCTTATTTAATCTCTCCCTTGCTTTAGTTAAATCTTAATTAAGCTTTTAATTTAATTAAGGGGCTTTTAAATTAACTAATGTGGTGTCCTCTCCTCCTACTGCCAAGTCATCTTCTCCAAACCCACTTCCTCTTGGCTTGGGTGGCGAATGAGAGAGAGAGAAGCATTAGAGAAAAATTAAAAAGGAGAAGAAGAAGAAGGTGAGGAAGAAGAAGAAGAAGGTGTGGAGGTGAGTTTGGTCATGGCTGGTTGAGCCTCCGTCTACGTCGCGTTTTCTTCCAGGAGGGCTCTCAAGTTGTAGGAGTGGAATTTCTGGGCCATTTTTGTGGCGTTCTCTTCACAACCTCGATAACTCCAACTTTGATAGTGAAGAGGAAGCCCAGTTCAAGCTGGAAGACAGGTAAAATTAGTGATCTTTGCAGCATTGTTTTTCTGCACGGATTTCTGCGCAGTAGTTAGTGTTTTCGCTACCCTGGGATGTACAAATGAAATTTTGAGGTGATTTTTTTTGGGAAATTTTCAGGATTTAAATATCTCCAACTTTGATAGTGAAGAGGAAGCCCAGTTGAAGCTGGAAGACAGGTAAAATTAGTGATCTTTGCAGCGTTGTTTTTCTGCACGGATTTCTGTGCAGTAGTTAGTGTTTTCGCTACCCTGGGATGTACAAATGGAATTTTGAGGTGATTTTTTTTGGGAAATTTTCAGGATTCAAATATCTCCAACTTTCGTGTTTACTGAAGTTTCTAAATTGGGCTCCAAGATAGGTAATTGAGGCCATCTCTGGGATGTTTGTACACAGTTGAGGTTTTTATTTCAGCTTTGAGTTATGAGCAGTGTTTGTACCCTCTAGGGTTGTAGGGATGGACTCTTGAGCTCGGCCTTATGGGGATTTCACCAGAACTTAATAATCTACAAGTTTTATATTGAAGAGAAGGTTTAATTCCTGCTGCTAATAAGGTAAATGTTTACATCTTTGAGACCTTAAGTGCAGAGTTAGATTTTGAGCAACCGGTAGTAATCTTGGGATATATTTTTCTACTCTTTATGAAATGGTAAATTTTAAAGTGGAAAATTTTCTTGACTTCAAGAGGAACAAATTGGTACCTTAACCACGAAATTTGGATAAGATTTGATGTATCTACCCTAGGTTCTTTCCAGTCCTTCTACTACTGAAATACTGCATGTATGTTGGAATAGAGTATTTGATTGTTTGTGAGTCGACTTTGATTTCGTGGTTAGTAGTGCTTATGGGGGTTAATTGTATTGATTTTTCATAATCCCAGATGCAGGTTGGACAAGTTATTTTTGGGTTCAACTTGTAAAGATATTTTAAATTGGAAGTTAAGCAAGTTGAATCTCAACTCAAATTGTATATCGGAATCGGGATCGTTTTGGGTTCTATTCCTTGAACTTATGCGGAAGTAGTAAGCTAGTCTTTTTGGACTTTTGGTTAGTGGATATCATTTGGGGACTTAAGATGCAAATGGAGGGCTGTGGTGATAGAGTATACTAAAGCTATAGCAGATTTCGAGTTTTCCCTTTTGGCATAAATCTTTGGCACTCGGGACATGTAATAATGTAACTGTAGTTTTTCTTTCCAACAGGAAACCCAAGGCATATTTCGAGTTGTTAGAGAAGCATCGAATTTTTACCGTGGTCGCTGAAATTCTTAGCATTGGGACTTCAGTTACTGAGCTTGCAGTGCAGTTTTTTTTTAGCTTCCGTCGAGGTCGGTTGAGCGTTTTTCCCGCCGTGTGGAGCCGCGGGCTTACTTCGAGGCATCCGTTGGACGCGCGGTCTTGTGGTAGACCACAGGTGGGTTGGTTTTCTCTCCAAGTCTACGGACTTCCTTCTAATTCTATTATGATAGGATTTGCATGCTAGTTTAAGTGTTTCCTTGGAACTTTGACTAGCACCCCCGTCATATGTTGCATGTGTTTAACCAGACCAGTAGAGAACCTTAATCTGGGCTAGGTTCTTTTGTGCTATAGACATTCCCACACATTGCATTTCCTTCTGGACATAGAGTTCCTCGCCCGGGTAGTGGGCCGAGCGGTCTGAGTTTTGTGGGATGGGTGTTTCACTTGGGCCTGGGGGGCTGAGTGGGGTCTGGTGGCTGTGTTAGGCCAATGTTGGTGGTTTGGGAACCGTTTAGAGTAAACGGTGGTCCCGGGTCTCTAGTTGTTACGTCGTTTTCTCGTCACTACCACGTCGTGATCGTGGGGTTCGTGTGCTATCAGGACCTTGAACCCAGAATGCTTTTGAACTCTCATGATTTTAGTAAATCAGTATTTTTCTTCCGTATTCCTAGGGGTCACCGGAGCTTGTTCTTGTTTGATTGGGCAAAGGCGTCACCCTTGGGAGTTCGAGAGACAAACTTGTTTTCAACTGATTTTCTCAAGAACTAAAATCCATAAAAGCTGGTTTTTCTCAATTCAAGACAGTTTTCAAAAAAGGGTAAATTTTATCCTCACCCCAAGGGGGTCGAGAAGAAATGATATTTTATAATAAAGGTCATATTTTTCCTAAATTCCCTCACCCGACCGGGGTGAGGTGTCTGGGTTCTAAGGGCTGGTTTCATTCTTGGGCCGAAAACAACGGGAGGCTACACCAATAGCCTATTCTTGTTTGATTGGGGTCGAAGGTAGTAGGCTCCCGGGGTTTTCGGACTCTTTGTGGTTTTGGGCTGTGGAGCATCTCCAGCCGTGAGTTTAGAGCTTTGAGTTGAGATACATTCCCACTTTAACCGAGAGGGGCCGAATCCCTAAACGGTAAAGGATCGAGAACTTCGATAGGCTGAGCTTAGGGTCTGTTCTTGTTTGATTGGGATTCTAGGCACCGGCCTATCGGAATTCTCAGTCCTTGCCGCGTCAGTCAGTTCTTCTCGCCTATGAGTGGGGTGTGTTGTGGGAGCCATTAGGAGTGACGGCGGTCCCAGCTGTGTAGTACCTTCTTGAGTGGGTTAGAGTTGTGAGATTGAGTTGAGCTTTTGAGCTCGTGTTACCGATCTGTTCGATCGTGGATTATAGCCTGCTGAGCCTGGCATTTCATGCCAGTTATGAGATACATGTGTTACTTGAGTTCGTTGGGGTCGCTCCCCTCGAGCTACGCCCCGGGTGCGATGATGATACCGAGCCTGACGAGGCTGCGATGATGCGACTAGTTGATACACTAGAGTTCGCTTGAGATTGTGTTAGTCCTTGAGGGACACCCTACGTAAGACCAAGTCCTATTTGGGCGTAGTGGCAGTAGGTGAGCGCAGGTTTGTTTGACTGGTCCAAAGTGGGACAGTCATTGAGATTGGGTGACATTGAGAGAGTGATGGCATAGTATGTGTCATAGTAGAGTTTTCTTTGAGTATAGTACTTATGACATATGGTCAGTAGTGAGTGGATGCATACCATCTTCTGTGTTCTCTTTCTCTTTGAGCATAGTAGATAGAGGCATGATAGCTGTAGATACTTTTCCAGCTTATTTTCATTATCACAGTCTTTTTCTGTTATCTTATGCCTCTAGTAGACTTAGTGGGCAGACCGTGGTTCTTGGAGACGGTACCCACTGAGAACTACTGTAGGATGTAGTTCTCACACCCTCTGTCGGTGACAGGTTGCTGAGGCTTTCTTCCGTTCCTGCCCGAGCTGGCTTGACGGACCGAGGACAGGGAGTCGCGAGATAGTTCCCTACCAGCATTGTTCTATTAGAGTGAGGTAGATGTACCATCCCGGACTGTGGGAGTTTGGTTATGTATTGTATTCCCAGTTTAGTTATCTCCCTTTCAGATTTGTAGATGTTGTATAGGTGTATTTTCTTATTTGTATCACCCTGTATTTTGGGAGATAGACTTGCATTTATTTTCAGCTTTTTAGTAGTGAGATTTTATATTACAGCTTTTATTACCCGCTCTGATATCTGTATAGCTGTAGTTCTATCTTTTGCAGGTTAGACGCTTCGTCTGTACGGCAGTTTCCGTACAGATGGCGGATCTGTTAGCGAGCCCGGGTCGCAGTTTCGACCCCGGGGCGTGACAGATTAGGGTGGTATCAGAGCCTAGGATGTAGGTCATTGAGGACTTAGAAACCCTAGGCTTGTGGTTGGACATTAGGATGACTACGTGAGAGTCGTGACTTTTAGCGAGAGTCCTGATTGAGTCTTATACTTCTCCCAAGAGATGGGACGAGTGATTTTACATGTTATTCTCCTAAAGTGATTATGTTGGCTGCAGACAACATAATACTTTAGGAAGGGTAACGTGTCATAGACTTTCGCTGGATTGGGTCGTATGATTGTTATGTCCTGATGTTTGTATTTGTTGCAGTTACCTGCGATGCCGCCGAGACGTCGTGCAGCGACGAGAGGGCGTTCGACCTTGGATGAGGAGCCCGAGCGGCAGGGGGCTGAGCACACTGAACAGGAAGAGACAATCAGGCGCCCGGAAGAAACAGTCAGGCGCCTGGTAGAGGCAGCCAAGCGCCAGGAGGAAAAATTGGAACGTATGTTGAGGTTGTTTGAGCAGAGGACATCTTCAGCAGTGCCCCCAGCAGCGACTTCGTCGACCTCGTCACAGATCGCTCCATTAACAGAGGCAGAGCAGAGGGAGCTCACCGACAAGCTAGCTTATATCAACCAGTTCCATCCCCCGCGATTTTCAGGGCAGAGTTCAGAGCCGTGGGATGTTGAGAACTGGATCGCGGCAGTGGAGAAACTTTTTGAGAACCCCTTCATCAAGGAAGAACATCAGGTACATTTGGGGGCGCACTATTTGGAGAAGGACGCCGAGATTTGGTGGCGTCGAGTTCGCCCAGTTGGACCACCGGGAATTCAGTTATTGACTTGGCCAGAGTTTCGAGCTTTACTACGCGGGGCCTATTTTCCTGATAGTGCAAAGCAGAAACTTGAAGGGGATCTTCGACGATTGTAGCAGGGTGATCGACCTCTTCAGGAGTATATTCGGGAGTTTCAGCGGTTGCTGAACAGTGTACCACATGTTGCCCCTGATGAGGCTCAGAGGGTGGATTTGTTTGAGAGAGGACTGTACCAGGATATTTATCATCTTGTTCACTCGCACCGGTCACCGACTTTGGATGCAGCCATAGAGAGTACCCGGTGGGTTTCCCGAGGGACAGCGTTTATGTCAGAGAGGGACGGAGCACCAGGGACTAGCTCCGGAGAGAGGCGTTCATTGCCGCCCGATTTTGGACAGCCGAGTAGATTGAAACCTCCGGGGCCACCACATTCCCAGTCTGAGGGTCGTGGATTTCAGAGGAGACGGAGATCAGGAGGACCCCCACAGCCGAGGCACCAGCAGCAGTATCAGGATGAGTGTGTCATTTGCGGAGGATCGCATTCAGTGCAGCAGTGTGACCATAGGCAGGGGCGATGCTTTTCGTGTGGACAGTCGGGACATTTTCAGGCAGCATGCCCTCGAGCAGTACTTTCGGTAATGCCGCTTGCGACAGCACCCCCGCTACCTTTCCCGGAAGAAGAAGCTCCTCTAGCTTACCGCCAGCCAGATGAGGCCACGACGTCGAGGCAGCCAGGGCGACGACCACCCACATCGAGAGGATGAGTTTGGGCGGCCCGATTGGAGAGCGCCAGGTTAGAGGATTGCATGGTACCTGGTATGACTTCTTTTCCCAGTTGTTGAGCTTAGAGTTTTTGCACCCCCGCATGGTTGAGTTGTTGGATTGTAGTTTTTGGGTTGCGGCCCAGGCAGGGACAGCATCAATACCTCTCTCCTTGTTTTTCTCGTATTTACGCTGAAACTGGCGAACGGGACGAAAATTTCGAAGGGCTACTCCAGAAATGGAGACGATACTGGAACCTGTTCTTGTTTGATTGGGGTGAAGGCATCGGTCTTTTGGAATTTTCGGACTATTCGCTAATTTCGGCTGCTTTCCAAATAGAGAGTTGGGGTTGATGATGTTCCTGATGCAGGGCTTCTTTGTGGTAGGGAGTGTGTTTTGGTTTCGGGGACGAAACCTTTTGAAGGAGGGGAGAGTGTAGAATACCGGGTTTTCGGATGGCGCGCCGACCACACATGATAGCGTGGAGCGGAGAGTTTGCCTCGGGCGCGTAGCGTATGTGTTTTCTGTTGATGCCGAGTTGATCTGGACTAACGCAGAAGCCCCCGCCCGATTCGGGGTTTTTCCGGGCATAGTTCGCCGATTGAAGACTAGATTTGGGTATTACCGACTTCACTGTGGAGTGCAGGAAATTTGGGAATACTTGGAACAGGTATATTTTTAGATTACAGCGAAGTTCGGGAGGTTCCGGATTGACGCGGAGGATCCGGAGGTAAAAAGTGAGTCGGAACTGGCATTTTCGGAGCCGGTTTTTGGATTGAGCACCCCGACTCAACGGATGAGCTTTTTGAAGAGAAAAAGCTGTGGACACGTGTATTTTTAGATTACAGCGAAGTTCGGGAGGTTCCGGATTGACGCGGAGGATCCGGAGGTAAAAAGTGAGTCGGAACTGGCATTTTCGGAGCCGGTTTTTGGATTGAGCACCCCGACTCAACGGATGAGCTTTTTGAAGAGAAAAAGCTGTGGACACGTGTATTTTTAGATTACAGCGAAGTTCGGGAGGTTCCGGATTGACGCGGAGGATCCGGAGGTAAAAAGTGAGTCGGAACTGGCATTTTCGGAGCCGGTTTTTGGATTGAGCACCCCGACTCAACGGATGAGCTTTTTGAAGAGAAAAAGCTGTGGACACGTGTATTTTCAGATTACAGCGAAGTTCGGGAGGTTCCGGATTGACGCGGAGGATCCGGAGGTAAAAAGTGAGTTGGAGTTGGGCTTTTGGATTATTTTAATAATTTAATTTATTAGTGTTGCTAATTAATTGCTCTCTTTGGGTATTGGCAGTGGAGGTGGATTGTGGAGTATGCATTTGAGATAAGTGGGTTTTTACTCTTATTTAATCTCTCCCTTGCTTTAGTTAAATCTTAATTAAGCTTTTAATTTAATTAAGGGGCTTTTAAATTAACTAATGTGGTGTCCTCTCCTCCTACTGCCAAGTCATCTTCTCCAAACCCACTTCCTCTTGGCTTGGGTGGCGAATGAGAGAGAGAGAAGCATTAGAGAAAAATTAAAAAGGAGAAGAAGAAGAAGGTGAGGAAGAAGAAGAAGAAGGTGTGGAGGTGAGTTTGGTCATGGCTGGTTGAGCCTCCGTCTACGTCGCGTTTTCTTCCAGGAGGGCTCTCAAGTTGTAGGAGTGGAATTTCTGGGCCATTTTTGTGGCGTTCTCTTCACAACCTCGAGAACTCCAACTTTGATAGTGAAGAGGAAGCCCAGTTCAAGCTGGAAGACAGGTAAAATTAGTGATCTTTGCAGCATTGTTTTTCTGCACGGATTTCTGCGCAGTAGTTAGTGTTTTCGCTACCCTGGGATGTACAAATGGAATTTTGAGGTGATTTTTTTTGGGAAATTTTCAGGATTTAAATATCTCCAACTTTGATAGTGAAGAGGAAGCCCAGTTGAAGCTGGAAGACAGGTAAAATTAGTGATCTTTGCAGCGTTGTTTTTCTGCACGGATTTCTGTGCAGTAGTTAGTGTTTTCGCTACCCTGGGATGTACAAATGGAATTTTGAGGTGATTTTTTTTGGGAAATTTTCAGGATTCAAATATCTCCAACTTTCGTGTTTACTGAAGTTTCTAAATTGGGCTCCAAGATAGGTAATTGAGGCCATCTCTGGGATGTTTGTACACAGTTGAGGTTTTTATTTCAGCTTTGAGTTATGAGCAGTGTTTGTACCCTCTAGGGTTGTAGGGATGGACTCTTGAGCTCGGCCTTATGGGGATTTCACCAGAACTTAATAATCTACAAGTTTTATATTGAAGAGAAGGTTTAATTCCTGCTGCTAATAAGGTAAATGTTTACATCTTTGAGACCTTAAGTGCAGAGTTAGATTTTGAGCAACCGGTAGTAATCTTGGGATATATTTTTCTACTCTTTATGAAATGGTAAATTTTAAAGTGGAAAATTTTCTTGACTTCAAGAGGAACAAATTGGTACCTTAACCACGAAATTTGGATAAGATTTGATGTATCTACCCTAGGTTCTTTCCAGTCCTTCTACTACTGAAATACTGCATGTATGTTGGAATAGAGTATTTGATTGTTTGTGAGTCGACTTTGATTTCGTGGTTAGTAGTGCTTATGGGGGTTAATTGTATTGATTTTTCATAATCCCAGATGCAGGTTGGACAAGTTATTTTTGGGTTCAACTTGTAAAGATATTTTAAATTGGAAGTTAAGCAAGTTGAATCTCAACTCAAATTGTATATCGGAATCGGGATCGTTTTGGGTTCTATTCCTTGAACTTATGCGGAAGTAGTAAGCTAGTCTTTTTGGACTTTTGGTTAGTGGATATCATTTGGGGACTTAAGATGCAAATGGAGGGCTGTGGTGATAGAGTATACTAAAGCTATAGCAGATTTCGAGTTTTCCCTTTTGGCATAAATCTTTGGCACTCGGGACATGTAATAATGTAACTGTAGTTTTTCTTTCCAACAGGAAACCCAAGGCATATTTCGAGTTGTTAGAGAAGCATCGAATTTTTACCGTGGTCGCTGAAATTCTTAGCATTGGGACTTCAGTTACTGAGCTTGCAGTGCAGTTTTTTTTTAGCTTCCGTCGAGGTCGGTTGAGCGTTTTTCCCGCCGTGTGGAGCCGCGGGCTTACTTCGAGGCATCCGTTGGACGCGCGGTCTTGTGGTAGACCACAGGTGGGTTGGTTTTCTCTCCAAGTCTACGGACTTCCTTCTAATTCTATTATGATAGGATTTGCATGCTAGTTTAAGTGTTTCCTTGGAACTTTGACTAGCACCCCCGTCATATGTTGCATGTGTTTAACCAGACCAGTAGAGAACCTTAATCTGGGCTAGGTTCTTTTGTGCTATAGACATTCCCACACATTGCATTTCCTTCTGGACATAGAGCTCCTCGCCCGGGTAGTGGGCCGAGCGGTCAGAGTTTTGTGGGATGGGTGTTTCACTCGGGCCTGGGGGCTGAGTGGGGTCTGGTGGCTGTGTTAGGCCAATGTTGGTGGTTTGGGAACCGTTTAGAGTAAACGGTGGTCCCGGGTCTCTAGTTGTTACGTCGTTTTCTCGTCACTACCACGTCGTGATCGTGGGGTTCGTGTGCTATCAGGACCTTGAACCCAGAATGCTTTTGAACTCTCATGATTTTAGTAAATCAGTATTTTTCTTCCGTATTCCTAGGGGTCACCGGAGCTTGTTCTTGTTTGATTGGGCAAAGGCGTCACCCTTGGGAGTTCGAGAGACAAACTTGTTTTCAACTGATTTTCTCAAGAACTAAAATCCATAAAAGCTGGTTTTTCTCAATTCAAGACAGTTTTCAAAAAAGGGTAAATTTTATCCTCACCCCAAGGGGGTCGAGAAGAAATGATATTTTATAATAAAGGTCATATTTTTCCTAAATTCCCTCACCTGACCGGGGTGAGGTGTCTGGGTTCTAAGGGCTGGTTTCATTCTTGGGCCGAAAACAACGGGAGGCTACACCAATAGCCTATTCTTGTTTGATTGGGGTCGAAGGTAGTAGGCTCCCGGGGTTTTCGGACTCTTTGTGGTTTTGGGCTGTGGAGCATCTCCAGCCGTGAGTTTAGAGCTTTGAGTTGAGATACATTCCCACTTTAACCGAGAGGGGCCGAATCCCTAAACGGTAAAGGATCGAGAACTTCGATAGGCTGAGCTTAGGGTCTGTTCTTGTTTGATTGGGATTCTAGGCACCGGCCTATCGGAATTCTCAGTCCTTGCCGCGTCAGTCAGTTCTTCTCGCCTATGAGTGGGGTGTGTTGTGGGAGCCATTAGGAGTGACGGCGGTCCCAGCTGTGTAGTACCTTCTTGAGTGGGTTAGAGTTGTGAGATTGAGTTGAGCTTTTGAGCTCGTGTTACCGATCTGTTCGATCGTGGATTATAGCCTGCTGAGCCTGGCATTTCATGCCAGTTATGAGATACATGTGTTACTTGAGTTCGTTGGGGTCGCTCCCCTCGAGCTACGCCCCGGGTGCGATGATGATACCGAGCCTGACGAGGCTGCGATGATGCGACTAGTTGATACACTAGAGTTCGCTTGAGATTGTGTTAGTCCTTGAGGGACACCCTACGTAAGACCAAGTCCTATTTGGGCGTAGTGGCAGTAGGTGAGCGCAGGTTTGTTTGACTGGTCCAAAGTGGGACAGTCATTGAGATTGGGTGACATTGAGAGAGTGATGGCATAGTATGTGTCATAGTAGAGTTTTCTTTGAGTATAGTACTTATGACATATGGTCAGTAGTGAGTGGATGCATACCATCTTCTGTGTTCTCTTTCTCTTTGAGCATAGTAGATAGAGGCATGATAGCTGTAGATACTTTTCCAGCTTATTTTCATTATCACAGTCTTTTTCTGTTATCTTATGCCTCTAGTAGACTTAGTGGGCAGACCGTGGTTCTTGGAGACGGTACCCACTGAGAACTACTGTAGGATGTAGTTCTCACACCCTCTGTCGGTGACAGGTTGCTGAGGCTTTCTTCCGTTCCTGCCCGAGCTGGCTTGACGGACCGAGGACAGGGAGTCGCGAGATAGTTCCCTACCAGCATTGTTCTATTAGAGTGAGGTAGATGTACCATCCCGGACTGTGGGAGTTTGGTTATGTATTGTATTCCCAGTTTAGTTATCTCCCTTTCAGATTTGTAGATGTTGTATAGGTGTATTTTCTTATTTGTATCACCCTGTATTTTGGGAGATAGACTTGCATTTATTTTCAGCTTTTTAGTAGTGAGATTTTATATTACAGCTTTTATTACCCGCTCTGATATCTGTATAGCTGTAGTTCTATCTTTTGCAGGTTAGACGCTTCGTCTGTACGGCAGTTTCCGTACAGATGGCGGATCTGTTAGCGAGCCCGGGTCGCAGTTTCGACCCCGGGGCGTGACAATGATGATGTGACATCCTAATAGTCTCACGTCAGATGAGAATGAAATTATTATTGAGTATATAGGAGACAATGGATACTAGTAATAATAACTGAGCTTAAGAATTTTGGATTGTGGTTTGGGCCAACGAGTTATTATTGCTAGTGGGTCGGATTGTTATATTTAGTATCAGAGCTAGTTACCAACCGAAAATGTGTGATGAGTCTCGACTGAGCTTGGGTCTAAATGATAGGGCTAGCGAGACAAGTTTCATATCGCCTTATGATCTTGGGCTGTGTGTGTTTAGGCTGACGAAGATGTCAAGTCTAAACTGACGGTGTCTGTGACACTCCAATAGTCTCATATTAGATGGAAATGGGATTGTGATTGGGTATATAAGAGACAATGAACAGCTAGTAATAATAACTGGGATAAAATATTTTGGGCTGTGGTTTGGGGCCAACGAATTATTATTGCTAGTGAGTCGGGTCGTTACATTAAGTTCAGTTATTATTAGTAATGTCCATTGTCTCTTATATATCCAATCACAATTTTATTTTCATCTAATATGAGACTATTGAAGTGTCACAAATAAAGATAATGACCAGGTGATGAAGGAGACGGTAACCACCACTAGTAGCCTATCCAAGAAAAGGGAAAGAAAAAAAGTCATATGTATGGAAAAGTCTTAATGATACTTTGTTATTTATTATGGTGACCCATGTTATCACTTAGTATATATTTTTTTAATTATATCTATATTATTATCTTATTTTCATAAAATTTTAACTAGATATTGATATCATTTTCACAAATCTTGAATACTTACTTTAAAGATATTTATTGGATCAAACAATAATGAAAATGTAGTAATCGTGAATTTTAAAAGGTTTAAATAAATTTCTGGATTAATAAATAGCAGAAAATAAATAAATTAAACCCCAAAAATATCGATTTTTGATCGGGGTCTGATCCCAAAAATCCGAGTTCACCATTGCGACCGTCTCGTCAAAACATGAAAAATTCATATTCATATGTTCTCGATCCGACGGTCGGATCTTCCAGAAATCAGCGAAGAAACCGCGGGCCCCACGACTTAAGTGAATAGTATAGTGAATAGTAAACCTGGTTTTCGGTCCCCTCTCATTCGACCGTAGGCCAATCCACTGTCTGCAATTGGAGTCTAGCTGTATGAGTAGTCGAACCTTACTAATTTCGACGTTCTGGACGCAATGGCACTAATGGTTTTCGCGTTTGGCGATCCGGGTGCATCGAAGTGCGTGCGTCAGTTTGCGACTTACAGAACAAGATGGCCCGAGAATTCATATGGGCACCAAATCAAACAAATGAATAGCCTATTTTAAAGGTCTCGACGAGCCGGACGTCGTGGCGAAGTCTGTTTCGCAATTCGTCGAGCGGACTGTCTCGAAATGCATGAAAAATGCCGAGAAAGCGAGTATTCTTGCATTAAACCTAATATTTTATGTATCAAAGTGTACAGGGTTAATTCTGTGAGGAGATGGATGCAAATTGCATCCACAGGAGGGCCCTTAAAGTTTAGGGTTGGTTGTAAAAGGGTCTTTTTGCAAAACAATGCAAAAAATGCATTGCATTAAGTGTAAATGCCTCTTGGACTACCTTGGGCCAGAGCACGAGGGGTCTTGGGTGTAAATCGAAGCATCAACTCCCCTCTGAGTTCCCAGACCAAGTCTGAGTGAAAGGTGGCCGAGGGGTCACAACTCCATTAGAAGTGAACTCGGGAGAGAGAGAGAGAGAGAGAGAGAGAGAGAGGAGAAAGTTGGATCAACTTCTTCCAAAGTTGAAGTTGAAGTGCTCTGGGGATTCCTATGTGTCTGTGGAGCAACCTGGGAGCTTGCTGTGGCGGCGCGAAGAAGAAGAAGAAGAAACCGGCTTCTTCCATCTTCAACAACTCCGGCCAAGGTGAGGATCTCTAAACCATTGGTTGTCTGAGCCCTAGACCCATAGCAGTGGCTTAATTAGGCCCTTAGGATGCTCCCTGCACAAGCCCGAGCCCCCATGCACGCTGGTTGGCCGGCGGGGCCACACCCTCGCCGGAAACCTAGCCAAGCTCCGCCGTGACTTTTCTCTGCAACCAGTGGACCAAATCGAAAACCAAAATCATGGGCATGGACTGTAGGAGATGAGGATCAACTCCACCAAATTTGGTGAAGTTTGATCAAGCCAATCGCTCGCAGAATTGAACCCTAGTTTTCGGGTTTTCTTGCACTTGGCCGAGGATGCTGCTCCGGCGCCGGCGTGCTTCCCCGCCGCCGGCCACATGCTCAGATGAGTTCCTGGGAGTGTGAGGAGTGCTCCCATGCAAGTGCATGGCATCCACGCAGCACCAAAAGGTGGTGGTCATGGATAACCCGAGATTGGACCAAATCACGGCCGCCGGCGCTCCGGCCATCTCCGGCCGGGAAGGGTTGGTCGGGAAGCTTTGTGTGGACCAGTAGAACTTTTCCATCCATGTTGGAGGGCTTAAAAATGCTTCTGTGGAAATCCGCCATTAATGCTGGTGAAGCTCCAATCCGAGCTAGACTTGAAGTGAGGTTTAGCACCTGTTGGTGCAATTGTATGAGGCCCAGAAGTCCTGGATGGATGGTCACGAATTTCAAGGTTTTAGCACATTCTTCAACCTCGGATTCCGGCCATCCGAAGGTGCTGGGTTGAGCCGAAGTTGCTGGGGAAATTCCTGCAACTCTCTGGAAGTTTTCCTTCCAAGTTAAAGAGGCCCTGGTGCAGTGGTTGCAGAGAACAAAGCTGAGATTTGGCTTGCGTATTATTGCTAGGTTGGTGCACACCAACTGTTTGTGGAAATGCCACAGAGAAGTTTAAGTTGGATTCAGGCTTCGAGCATAATATGAAACTAGCTCCAAATTGTCCCCTGAGCTCAATGCTCACTTCAGAACAAGTTGGATTCAGGCTTCGAGCAGAATATGAAACTAGCTCCAAATTGTCCCCTGAGCTCAATGCTCACTTCAGAACAAGTTGGATTAGAATAATGTTTGGAGCATTGTGAACTTGTAAGTGTGCAAGGCTTTGGATCTACTTGATCCAGCAGATCTGGGCTGCAAGTAGGGCAAGCCCTGGGATCCTGGCATTGTCCAGAGACTTTTTGATTCAAGAAATTTCATTTGAAGATGTATAGATTTAAAGTTATATCAAACTAAGCCTTATGTCAAATAGTTGCTTGTAATAGTGTTTGGGTCTGTTTGCGAAGCTGCGACAGTGAGCTCCTGGCTATTTTAGGGTCACTGGACGCGATGCTCGCATTTAATTCGGGTTTTGATGAGCCGAAGAAACGAAAATGCGTTTCGGCTATGTTAGATAAGGGAATTATGGCCCGAAGTTGTCCTCGGGTTCCGTGCTGTCCCAAATAGGTGAGCACGGTGTTCAGCAAGTCGAATGTCACCTACTGGAGGTGACGATTCATAAAAATAATGTTCCGATTAAAAGAACGAGCGAAAACGGCTCTCAAATTGCTATAAAAGTGCAATTTTGGAAACCCTAGGGGTCGAATTGCAATTGTAGCAGCATGTGCTGCCTATGGCAATGTATATATGATTCCTAAACTCTTTGTTAGTAATTCGTTGGCTTTCGTTGAGTGGATTTTGGATATGTGTGAGTCATTTCCTGATCAGTATTCATGATCCAGGTCTTTGCAGTCTGACCCTGACCAACGAGCCTTCTGGTGGAGTCGTTGTTCCTCCTATATACAGGTGGGTTTATCTTCGGTCCGCGTTTTATCAGGTCGGCCCTACGGGGTGCCGTGGTAGGTCGGACCCCTGTTCTTGGTGTAATCCTGAACCTATGCTTTATCCTTACTATATGCTTTCATTCCAGCATTCAGTCATTACAGCTATATTGCTTGATTATACAGATGAGCCTTTCGCTATACTCTATTCTTCACTGCATGTTTAGAATAGGAGTTCTAGTCTCAGTACCTGGCATGATTTGCGTCAGTATCGATATCCCGATGGGGATTTCCTCGGCTTCTCGCCGACTGTCCGGTCTACCGACCGTGGATTGAGATTTAGCATTATGATTGCTATTGAGTTTATACCTGCTCTTACTACTTGCTTGCATATCAGCACAAATCCTTACATCTGCATAGCCTTGATCCCACAGATGAGCTTTTATTATGCCTTGATTTCCAGCAGTAGTTATACATCATGCTTACATTTCCGTAGTTGCTGATTACTCTATTGAGATATATCATGCTTTCTTCAGCAGTAGATATGCATTTCCTGGACACATGCCATGCTTGATTGGTGACTAGCATAGTTCTATACCTGTCTCTATTCTTCACTGCATGTTTAGAATAGGAGATACTACTTCAGTATGTGGCACGTTATACTAGTATCCCAGTGGGGGTTTTCCTCAGCTTCTTGCCGTCTATGTGGTCAGTGGACCATGGTTTGAGCATCAGCATTATGATCGCCGTCGAGCCAAGCTTTCAGTCGCGCACACCAGCGGATTAGCTACCCGTGATGGTGTTCTTTACCGGTAGAAAGGTCTGATTGACCCGTGAGCCTTGTGGGGTTACGATAGCTTGCTGGGTGTCCAAAAGTGGTTTAGCCTGAGGCCCCAATGACCAAAAGTGGCTTTTGCCTGAGGTCCATATGCTCCATGGCAGTTTAGCCTGAGGCCCTTGTGGCCAACAGTGGCAGTGGATTGGGTTATTCGTGGTACTACCTTTGATGCACCTTCTTGATATTCCTGCTTGTTTGATTACCTGCATTTCATATCGGTTATAGATCTATCATGCATAGTATGATCATTTACTGCTTGCCAGATTATCAGTAATAGTATGACTATTTCCTGCTTGTCAGCTATAACATATTCATTCCTACTTGTCAGATAATCAGTTATAGCATGATCAGCTTTATATATGATTACACTGCTTTGTTGATTAATCCATGATTAATGGTACTCTGCTTAGATTATATATTTGAATTATACCTTTCAGTTTCAATATATCCTACTTTTGCTATCCGTTTATTATGGTATCCAGTAGGTACGGCTTGCTATTTCCCGGCCCGTCGTGCCTACTGGGATACACTCCGGTGTGTCTCACACCCTCAGGTGACTGTTTTTCAGGTCCTTCGGGTGCGGGGACCTTTGGACGTTCTGTGTGAGGACGCGTGGTAGATTTATCCCTGGTAGGATGTACCCCTTTTGATTTAGTAAAGCATTGCAACTGTATTTCCATTTTGAGAACTGGATGTATTAACGTATGAACCTTATGGTTGTAATAGAGTAGAATTTATTTAGTATAGCTATCTTGTATCTACTCTGATTGACTGTACCTGTTAGCCAAGCATATATAGGGAAGGCTCTGTTCTGTTGTACAGAGGCTTTTCTATATGTGTGGCGGTCTGTGCACGCCTTAGAGAATTCAAGTTTTAAACTCTGATTTAAACTCTAAAAAAAAAAAAAAAAAAAATTTAGACCCACTTTCGAATCTCGGGGCGTGACAGAAAATTTAAAAGTATTTTACTTATCTTAAATAAGCTTAACTAACTTTCAAATTTCCAAGAATTTTAGTTTGATATAATTTTGTTATATTATAGTAAAAAGGAATACTATTGGTTGTATATTTAAAAAAATATACATATATATTTTTAAGGTAAAAATTTATTACGTTTATAAAAAAAAAAAAAAAATTTAGTTATATATATATATGATTGGATAGTTGAGTCTAATACTTGCTGATATAATTTATTCATTTTTTGACTGCATTGATAAAAAAGAATAATATGGAGATTGAAGGAGAAAGCGAAGATATGCATGCCCCTGTGCACTTGCTGCTTCCCGCTGCGCAGGCAGCGCCCGCCGCTGCGTGCGCCTGCTGCTGCGCGCCCACCGCTACGTGCGCCTGCTGCTGCGCGCAGCAAGCGCGCAGGGGCGCGCGGCTTCCGTGCAGGGGTGCCGCGCGGTCGCGCAGGAAGCGCGCAGGGGCGAGCGGCTTCCGTGCAGGGGTGCCGCGCGGGGGCGCGGCAAGCGCGCAGGGCGCCGCGCGGGGGCGCTGCAAGCGCGCAGGGCGCCGCGCGGGCGCCCTGCGCAGGTGCGCGCGGCGACCTACGGTTCAAAATGGAGTCAAAGCCGTCGGCGTCGGATGATTCCCAGTTGTTTCAATTGCACACAGCTTGTCTGAGAGAGAATAAGGTATAATTCCCCAAACAAAGGAACAAAACACAAAAAGGGCTTTTAATGACACAGCAGGTGGAGGATCATCAACAGTTAAAACCCTAAAAACAGCACCAGTGGAATAACTTAGCTAAAAATGATCACACTTTTGTTTTAACTGTTACCTGGAACTCAGTACTTTTCTATTTGGACATGTTCTGCTGAAATTCACTTTACATGACTTTGGTAATCTTGGTTAAATTTGGCATTGCTGGACCAAAAAGCACTTCTATTGACATTTTCTTAATTTAATTAAGCTGTTCTTTTAAATTGTAATAAATTGAGAATATGCTATTCATTTTAAGATCCTACTAAGCATGTTGAAAATGTGATCACCATGGTGGGGGTTTAATAGTGATTGCTGATTCATCTGCTTGATAAAATGTGCAGCTGAATTAAAAGCACTACATTTACTGATACTTCATATGACCAAACAGATGCTAATTTTCTTAGCGAATTTGTGCTTGATATGAAAAATTAATGCTTTTGGAGTTATTTGCTCTGCCATTCTTTCTCTTTACCTATGTTTTTATTGGTTACATGAAGATTATGAGTGGCTGTGCGCTAAATGTGACATCCATCTTTTTACTTCCTGAATGTGTTCTGTGCTAATATAGCATGCTTTCCGCATGTCCATACAATCTTACCAAAACTGTGTTAATATACTTTGCAAAGATGGCTGCTCGAATACCGGTACCCTTCAAGTGGTACCGGTACCCAAGTCCCTGTTCCGGAACCACTAATCGGTTCCGGAACACCAAGCGAACCGCAAGCCAACTGCAAGCAAATGGGGTCCTGCCGCAGCATGCGCGGCGCATGGGCCCGCCGCGCAACCCCCAGCGCGCGCCCTGCGCTTGCGGGCGCGCGCACCTGCGCAACGCCCATGCAGCGCCCGCGCGGCGCCCTCAGCCGGTTAACCTCCACACAAAGACGACAACCAACCCACACACACACACCCAAACCTCCAACACCAACACCAAGCTCAAATCAAGCTTTCTCTCTCTCTCTCTAAAAACTGCAAATCACCTTCATGAGGCTCGGCGCGTGCTTGCTTTGCTCGGCACCACGCGGCTACTAGCAATAGATTCGCACCTTCAAGACAATCAAAATCCTCTTTTTCCTCACCTCAATTCTCCTTCTTCTCATCCTTCCCTTTCTTCTCATTCCTCTGTTTGAGGAAAATTCCTCTGTTTTGCTTTGGAGAAGGTGATTACATGGCACCTAATTAATTAGTGGTGGTGCATGGTGCATAGTGACAAGGAAATCCAACTCTCTCTCCAAACACCAACACTAACACCAACCATACACCCTCTTAATTCCTTTTTCTTTCTTTACTCTTTCCTTCTCTAATTCCCTCACAGACAACACAACAAATTAATTAATTAATTAATTAATTAATCCAAATTAAGCCAACTCCAACTCGCTTTATACATAATTTTAATTTTTCTTATTTTAATATATTTTACCTAACCAAATTATAAATTTAGTTAAACTGGTAGAATTTTTTCACAATGTTGCAACTCAAACTCTCAACTTTAATTTTTATACATAATTTTAATTTTTCTTATTTCAATATATTTTATCTAACCAAATTATAAATTTAGTTAAACTGGTAGAATTTTTCCTGTAAAAAAAAAAAAAAAAAAAAAAAAAAAAAAAAAAAAAGGAGTCCACAAATATCACCTCAAGAAGTATACACTGTAATTAGTTATATTATAATTTTTTTAGGAAGCCCTGGAGTCTAAGTCATCATTTCAACACATTCGCATACGAGAGAATAAACCTCCCACTTCTTGGTCGGTGATTGGAATACTATTAATTGGATTTTTGGTCGGTGACCGGAATACTATCTAATTGAATTTAGTAGTGTTGGTAGCATTAGAAATCCTTTTATAATTTGCAATTTGAATTACTTCTCCACTTTAAAAAATGTAAATTTTGTTAGTAATCAACTATTTCCAACTATTTCCAACTAATGAAGTTGTTTAATAAAATATTTAATTTCCAAATGAAAGTTTGACAAGTTGGGAAAATAGCGAAAAAACAAAAAAAGGAAAAAAAAATGAAAAGATCCCATTCAAAAGGGTGTTACTACTTGGACACTTTAAAAAATATATATTTTATATTTTATTCATCTAAGAGTTGAGATATTTTTTACTTATCACTTTATTCATAGTAAAATAATACTCTATTCGTTGAATAAGTGGGATGAACACTTTAAAAGAGATATGGAAAGTAATGAAATCTATATATCAAGATAATGTATATTAACTTTCAAGGAATTCTTAAACTCAATCTCAACTCTACCAAATCCACACATTATTTTGTTTTTGTTGATACTGAGAGTTAATATATTGTATATTGTTCTCATGTGCGGATTTAATAGGACTTGGTTAGCTATTTGAGAACACCATTGCAAAAGGTTAAAAATTAAATGAGTCGCTATATCTAAAGATACCTTGGTTTGACAATCGTCTTGCCTAAAAAAAATTAGCAATAATGGAAAAATCTACACATGTTTTACACACAGATCCATACATGCAAAAAAGCATGTTATTGTACTAATGTGTACGAATCATTATTTCTTCCTTCTTTTCCCTATTATTCTGAAAATGTAAATCTAATCGTCCATTTTTCATTACTTATTTTTTTCACCAGTTTTTTTCCTCAACTACCATTATTCCCATGGCCATTGTTCAACTTTCTTATATTAAATTACTTGAGGAAATAGCCGAGAAACTAAGCATCGAAAATTCTCAATGTGAGGTGACTTTGGTTTCTAGCGTACATAGAGCTAGAAATTGCACATGTCGGTCCCGTTGTCGAGATTGTGTGTTGATGGGGTTGGCCATCTCCTGATATCGAGAAAGCAAAGGAAGACGCCATCCGTTTTGTCATTGAAAAAATAAAGTCTGAATTCGATTTGCAAATAAAAGATGTAAATTATGAGGACTATATATTGTTCAAAAATATGCACAATGATGTATTACCGTTCAGTATGCGGATTTCTTGACTCGGTTCAATAACCTAGGCCAAGAATACAATGTGCTAAAAGATTGTTACGCCTCTACTCTTGCTGAGAACGCCAAATTCATAATTGAGCAAGTACAAATGCGGCATACAATCGATGAGTGCCGTGCAACCATCAACCATCTCCGTCGGAGTTGTTCTGTTTCTACAGCGGATCCATCTAAAGAAGGTTCTGCTTCTGAAAGTTAAACTCGCTTTGTCTCTTAGTCACATTTCCTTCTTTCTTTTTACTTATAAATATGGACCCGATTCCTTTCTGTATTAAGGGATTGGGATTGGGAATGGGATTCCTTTCTGACTTATGTTTATTCGGGACGAATTGGGATTGAGTGCTCTGTTTTACAAACTCTCCCAGCAGCGACGACAGAGAACAAAGGGGAAGAACGATCGAATGGGATGTTATATTCTAGGCCGATACCTATTCGGTTATTTATTTTAATGGACGGTTCAGATCGTTTTATTCACAATAATCATGTTGCCCATGTTTTACGGAGAATTACCCCGACGATTTTGCAACGCAAACTCTCAACTTTAATTTTTATACATAATTTTAAATTTTCTTACTTTAATATATTTTACCTAACCAAATTATAAATTTACTTAAACTGGTAGAATTTTTTCTGTTAAAAAAAAAAAAAAAAGGCTCCGCAAATGTCACCTCAAGAAGTATACACTGTAATTAGTTATATTATAATTTTTTTTAAAAGCCTGGAGTCTAAGTCATCATTTCAGCACATTCGCATACAAGAGAATAAACCTCCCACTTCTTGGTCGGTGACTGAAATACTATTAATTGGATTCTTGGTCGGTGACTGGAATACTATCTAATTGGATTTGGTAGTGTTGGTAGCATTAGAAATTCTTTTATAATTTGTAGTAGAGTTCGTTTCGTAACATCTTTATTCTAAGCAAGTCTTTCACAAAATTCAGAAATGAATTTTATATTTTCCTGATTTGGGAGCAAAATGGCAGTGAGTCAAGGGGTAGGAACTGCGAGTGAGTGGATGAAGAAACAAACTAGCATGATGAAATTGAGGGCGTAAAATGATTCTCTTTGTTTTTGAATCTTGTGTGTTGTCTTTGGGTTAATCACACACCATTACTCTCCCAACCTTTTCCCGATTTTTCATTTGGGCATCATTTTTTTTTTTTTTTTTTTGGTATCTTTTACTTTTAATTATCAGATGTATTTTTGTTGATTCATATGATGATATGCTTTTCTATTTCTATTTTGATTCTTCAAGAGTTGCTCAAGTTATTTGATATTTTGTTTTAGTGAAAAAGCCTTTGAATAGTAGGGCATGTAACATACCAATTTGCTGTATGTTAACTGGGGAATCTTTGTAGCCAACTATAGATAAAGTGCACTTAAGGTGTTTGATGTTTTGCTTCAACGAGAAAGCTTTTGTATATTAGAATGTAGCAAACTGTTAACATCATCTCTCTTTGGTGCCTTTTCAGTATTTGAAAATAGATACAAATTATTAATGTTAAAATAAAAATATCCCAACTACTTGGATAGCCCTTCATATAACAACAGCTACTTGCTAGATTATTTTTTTTCTTTTTTTTGAGTCTTATTTTCTAATTTTATTCTTACTGAGTTGTTCGTATCAAATAACCGTAAAGATAAGGTTTTTCTCTTTGAATGTTCCAATAACACTAATAACAGGGTAAATTTCTACTGGAGATTGAACTTTGTAAGATTAAAACAAAGTGTTTGTAGAAAAAAAAAGACCAAAAAACTTTTTCTTCATAGAAAAATGGGAAAGTTATAATTAATGACACTCAAGCTTTTGGCTCAGGTTTTGTGCTGAGACTGTGGGCCGCTCTAAATAAAAGTTCATTTTCGTTGTCTTCAAAAATTCCTGCTTTCCCGTGTCTTTTTTATTTGTTCAATTATTTTTTGGACCTATAATGATGCATAATACATGATGTCATTGTTTTATTGTGTTTTCCTTTTATTCAGTACATTGTACAAACAATACTGTTATATTTCGTATTTAGCTCAGAAATAATTTATTATGAAGGTTATAAACAAGCATTAATATTTTCCTATATTATTGAAGATAATTACAAAAAATATCCGCATTAATTTCTACATCAGCATGAGGTAAAACATAAAGAACTAAGATGATCACACAGAGTAAAAGGTAGTATGTTCTTTGGTTCATGTTTTCTTATAGCAATGATGATAATGCAGAAGAAACCAACTTAATTTGAAAGGCCAACTGTTTGGGTAACCAGTTGGAGATGATTGTTGAGTATGCTGAAGTTTATTTACTCGCAAACTAATTTTGGGATAATCTATATTCTTCACTACTCTGTGGTTGCTCTTCTCTGTTTGCTTCTCTTTTGTCTCCCGCGTGGTGTACATGATGTCCCGCATCTCGCACTGATCCCCTCTCTACCCTTGCCCTCTTTCTTTCCTATTCAGCCTTCAATAGCCTGCTCTTTAAGCAACCAGTTGGAAGTAATTGGTGGTTTTATTAGGGCCAATTCCGTGGAAAATTAGTTATGCTTCTAGACTCTTACCTGCATATTTTCTTAGCCAAAAGAAAAAAAAAAATTACCACTTCATGTGGGTTAGTATGTTCTTTTTTTTTTTAGTTTAAGTATTCTTATCCTATAGTCTATTCTAACAGTTGGAGGTAGCTCAAGTTCAGTTACTATGCGACCAATATGGTAATGTGGCCGCCCTGCGCAGTTGAGACTGTAGTGTGCAAGTTAAGGCGGCATCAAAGGGCAAGCTCTGTTTAACTCTTTTTCTTTTCGTTTTTTGCCTATTAAGTTTCCGAGGTGAGTAGGTTTATATTTCGATCACAAAATATATGATCACAAGTTGAGCCACCAACATCAAATGCCATCAAATGCCATCAACATGTTAACATAGATAAATACTGAATGGGGATGAAATCTGCATTAGGTTTACATGCCATCTCTTGAGGTTATGAGTATATACATGCCACTGCAAAGAACACGTTAGGTTTTTTATCAGAACTAAGATGAGATCTGGAGTGTCATATATATACCTCACTGTTTCTTTAAGTAGTTTCAAGGGTCTCTGCCTCATAATTTTCCCTGTATTAATTAGTTTTGCTTTTTCGTACTTCCTCCTGTTTGCGATTTTCTATCATTTTGTGCCGCCGTATATCCTCGCCGCCCCTTTTGTCCTGTTGGACTAGCGGTGGCAGATTACCTGATGTTTCCGTTACTTACTTACCTTGAATATATATATATATATATATATATATATATGTAGTAACTGTGATTTTAGAATCCAAAATTTAAGTTTAAATAATTGGCTGGGTTATTTAAATAGCAAAAATAAATTATTAGTGGTGCAATAGTGGCCCGAAAATATCGACTTTTGATCGGGGCCTGATCTCGAAAATCCGAGATCACCAGTGCGACCGTCTCGTCGAAACATGAAAAATTGATATACATATGTCTTCGATCCGACGGTCGGATCTTCCGCCAAACAGCGAAGAAAAAGAGGGTCTCACAACTTAAGTTGTGAATAGTAACCCTGATTTAAATCCCCTTTTGATCATCATCGGCCGTTTCGCCGTCTGGACCTTAAACATAGGGGTGTGAGTAGTCAATCTTAGCTATTTTTAACATTTTGAGCGCAATGGCGCTGACGAAATTTGCATTTGAAGAGCCTAAAGCATCATAAAACGTGCCAAACTATATAAATTACAGTATAAGATGGATTTAAAAAATTATGGAGCTAAATTTTAGCGAACCAAAATCTCTACCTAATAGGTTTCGTCGAGCCAGACGTCGTGGTGGTGTCCATTTTTCAGTTTGACAATCTGGTTGTCTCGAAAAGCATGAAATATGGGAAAAATCACAGTATTTTGTGAAAAGGCCCTATATTTTATGTGTCAAATTGCACCAAACTCGTAGTGGAGGGGCTTCTCTGTGATTTTGTTCTACAGCAAAGGACTTAGCTTTAAAGAATGCAAGTTGAGGGACTTAATAGCATATTGTTGCAATTACATGTTAGCAACATAGGGTTCCTTTGGAAACCCTAGCCGCACTCGTTTCTGTAACCGTAGCCTCCCCCATGACCCCCACGACTCCTCTGTGAGGTTTCCCGAGCTCCTGCGCCGCCGGCCGCCGCCCCTGGCCGCCGGAGAAAGCAAGAGGAAGCAAGGTGCAACATTGATCTCGAGCTTGTGGGGATAGGAAGATCACCATGGCCCTAGACTTGTGCCCAGGCCTCGTTGTGGTCATCTCCTACATCCAGAAGACCAGCCGTGGTGGTCCGGTGCACCGCCGTGGCCGCGCGACGCCGGGGACACCATCTTCTTCTTCCTCGGTTCCGACCAAGGTGAGTCTTCCTCTTTCTCGGTTTTGTTTGCCTTTAATCATCAGCAGTCGATTTTCCATATTCTTGGGATGCTCCTGATGGAGCCGCGGCCTCGGATAGGCGCTGGGTTGCCGGCGGAGGCAAGAAGCCCGCCGGAACCCTAGATTGCTCCGCCCAAGCCGTACACCGCACCTGATGGCCCAACCTCCGAACCAAAATGATGGGAAGTTACTGTTGAACCTAAGGATCATCTCCACCAAATTTGGTGGAGTTTGATCAAGCGGATCAATTGCAGATCAAAACCCTAGTTTTGGGAAATATTGCACTTCGGCCGAGCTAAGTGCTCCCGCACTGGCGAGCCTTCCCACCGCCGGCCACCTAGCCGAGGAGCTTCCTGGGGGTGAGAAGAGTCCACCCATGTACTTGCATGGCACCCATGCAACTTGGTTGAGGTGTGGCCGAGATGGGCTCGAGGTGGGTTTAGGGTGCGGTTGCCGGCGTTCCGGGCGTCTACGGCGGCCGGGGAGTGGACGAGAAGCTTCCTGGGATCAAGTAGATCCCAGCCATGCCCTTTCATGGATACCATGAAGCCTCGGTGGAAATCCGCCATTAGAGGCGAAGAAGCTCCAAACCGAGCTTGCTCCGCCGCCGTGCCCTGTCGCCGGGCACGGATTCAGGTAAGTTTGTGGTGTGGTTTAGCACCTGTTGGTGCCAATGGTTGAGATCCAGAAGTTTTGGTTGAATGGTCACCATTTTCGAGGTTTGATCTTCGTCTTCCTCCTCATGCCCGCGACCAACCGTGGGTTTAGGCTTGCTCCAAGTTGCATAGAAATGCTCCTGCAACTTGGAAGAGCATTTCCCTCCATCTTGGGAAGCCCCAGGTGCAATAATTGCCGAGAACAAGCTCGGGCATTGGTTATGTCTGTGTTGTGTAAATGGTGCACATAGGGTGTTTGATGAAATGCCTGAGAGAAGAAAAAGATGGATTTTGGGTTCGATTACAAAATGAAAGTTGCTCCAAATTGTCCCCTGAGCTTGATGCTCACTTCAAATCAAAGTTGATCTATGTGGAAATTAAGATGGAGCCTTTTGTGGTTTGATTGAGAGTGAAGGTATTGGATCTTGTGATCCAGCAGACCTAGGTTACAAATAGGGCAAGCCCCAGGATTTTTAAGCTGCTGTGAGCGTAGGGCTCAAGCAGATTTTCAAATGGCACAGTAAAACTTTAGATGTGAGGTTGTCAAGCTCTAGGATAGGTGTTTTGGCCCAAAGTCTGTTCTGGGCTGTTTGCGAAGACGCGACAGTAAGCCCTTGGCTAATTTGAGGTCACTGGATGCGATGCTCGCGTCGGATTTCGGTTTCGTTGAGCCGAAGAAATAAAAATCTGTTTAAGCTATGGTAGAGAGTCTATTTTCTGACCTGTGCATATGATTCAGGTCCCAGCAGTCAGCCGCCAGCTTGCGAGCCATCCTGCAGCCACCGTGATCATCGTCATTGAGGTGGGTTTATCTTCGGTCTGGGCTTTATCAGGTTGGCCCTATGGGGTGCCGTGGTAGGTCGGACCCCTGTTTTTGGTGTAGCCCTGAACCTATGCTTGAGCCTTTCTATTTGCATTGGGATTTGTGTTTTTCTAAAGTCAACTAAAGAGAGAGAAAGAAAACAAATAGCACAAATCTTAATGCAAATCCAAGGATATAAAATTCACAAGCATATTTGGATTTCTGACTTAATACTATCGATAGCACTAAGTCATTGGTGCTATCAAGTTTTTAGCCTTTGGATTAAAAAATATGTGGTTAAGATGATAGTGATCCCCTAGGGTTTACTAAATGATTGGTTGAATAGTAAAAATTTTAGAGGACTACTATAATCCCAACCGCATATCTTTTCATCTAACGGCAGAAAATTTGATAGCACTAATTGCTTGGTGCTATCGATAGTATTCTAGCCAGAGTATATATATATATATATATATATATATATATATAGCTCCTATGTTTTTAAAAAGTTCAAGTCATTGTCATTTGTAGGTTTTAGTCTTTGATGAAAAAATGTGTGATTATGATGATAGTGGGTCATTGGATTTAGTTGGTGGTTGGTAAAATAGTATGATCTAAGGATTGAAATGAATTAAAAGAATAGATCTAACGATAGATTACTTACCAATACCAATTTTTTTGATATTTTTACGAGCATAGCAATCCGACTATATATATATATATATATATATATATATATATATATATATATATATATATATATATATATATATAATTCTTTCTACTTAAATTTTTGGCCACCGAAATGTAAATTTGCTTATATTTTTTAAATTTTAATTCTTACTCTAAAATTTTAATTTTTAATTATTTTTAAAGTTTTTTATCTAATAGTTAAACTGATAATTTAATTTTCTATTGGACGAGCCAAATACGAATAAATGAGCAGAATAGGATACGGCTCGGCTCGCTCATATTCGGCACCTCCACAGCTCTACTTTCAAAATGGCGCAACGACCGTGAACACAATAAAATATCCGAAACGCTGTTAATGGCGGCGGTACGGTGGCCGCGCGTGCTGACTCCGACGCAGCTGGCCCAGCTAATCCGGCAGCAGAAGGACCCACACGCGGCGCTTCGCCTCTTCGACGCCGCTCCGAAGCTCTACCCCTCCTACCGCCACAACCCCGACGTGTACTCCGCCCTCCTCCACTCCCTCTCCCTCCTCTCCCCTCCCTCTGCCTCCCCTCTCCTACTCCGCGTCCTCCTCTCCTCCCCCTCCCATGTCGACGACCCCCTCCTCTCCCGTTCCCTCCCTTCCCTCCCCCCCTCCCTCGCCCTCTCCCTCTTCCGCTCCATCCCCCTCTCCTCCTCCTCCTCCGCACGCTGGACCCTCTCCCTCCACTCCCTCCTCCGCCTCCTCCTCCTCTCCCACCCACAACCCCAGCACCTCCGCGCCGCCATGGACGTCCTCATCGAGATCTTCCAGCGAAGCGACTTCGCGGTCGAGCTCGGCCCCGAAACCCTAGACCTCGTCGTTTCCGCTCTCTGCCACCGCCTCCGCCGCCCCGACCTCGCCCTCTCCGCCGCCCTCGCCGCCTCACGCGGCCTCTGCTTCTCTCCCGATCGCCACACCTACCGAACCCTAGTTAAATCCCTCTGCGATGCGGGCATGTTGGACGAGGCCACCCATTTGGTGTACTCCATGCTCTCCCGGATCTCCCAGAAGGGCTGCGACGCCGACGTCGTTGCGCATCGAGCGCTCCTCGAGGCGCTCTGCGCCGCGGGGCGCGGCGCTGACGCCGAGGCGGTGCTCGGGAAGGTGCTCAAGAAGGGACTCCGGGCGCCGCGGCGGCGCCGCGCGTTCCGCGCTCCGGAGCTCGCCGGAAAGAGCCTCGAGGAGGCGAAAAGGGTCATCGACGAGGCGCTCGTCATCGGCGGGGTGGAGAGTCTCGCGAGCTACGAGGCGATGGCGGGGGATTTATATGAAGAAGGGAGGTTCGAGCGTGCGGATAAGGTGTTCGACGAAATGTGCCAGAGAGGGTTTCGGCTGCCGGTGTTGATGTACGATACGAAGATCGCAGCTTTGTGTGGCTACGAACGGGCGGATCATGCGGTGAAGGTGTTGGAGGTGGAGATGGTGGAGAAAAACTGCGTACCGACCGTGAGGACGTATAATTTGGTGATTAAGGGGCTTTGTCAGGAGGGCAAATCCCTAAAAGCAGTTAGATATTTGAAGAGGATGGACAAACAAGTTGGTTGTGTTGCTAATAAAGAGACATACGAGATATTGGCTAATGGTTTGTGTTCGGAAGGGCGGTTTGTTGAGGCGGCGCAGGTTCTTGATAGGATGCTGAAGTGGCATCATCGGCCGGAGAGCACCACATTCGGTAGTCTCATTAAAGGGCTCTGTTCACTTGGTCGGAGATATGAAGCTGTTTTGTGGCTGGAGGAGATGATCGACCATGGTCGGGCACCGATGGATTGTGTCTGGGCATCTTTGGTCTCTATGGCATGTCACGGTAACTTGGTTTTGCAATCTTCATGCTTAGAACTCTTTGAGATGTTGAGTGGTAGTGCATCATAATTCATCCTGTATTATACAACTATTGTATATAATATATTGTGTTAATAATGTGTTTGATTTTTTTATGCCGAGACTTTAAAACATAAGATCAAATACACTGGCAATATGAGGAATTCATGTTTACAATAGGGATGTATGAAATCTTAGTGGGCATCCGGGATGAAACAGTATATATGAGTAGAAGAAGCAAGTTTATTTATTTGAGGCCTTGAGCTTCCATTGAGATTGATGACAATTTGCTCTGATTATTGCCTTCTTGTATTCAACTAGTACATAGAAAAGGATGAAAGGAAAAAAAAAAAGAGAAGATCTTTAGGGAAGGCTTTCAAACTTCTTGAGACAAGACATTAAACAAAAATATCTAGGATGATCTAGCATGGGTTTAACAAAGAACTATTGTGAGATTCTAAATAACATAGATGTTATTGTTGTATATTTGAATGTGCCATACTCTAGTGATAGATTGCAGTTCAAATAGAAACTATTACCTCACTTATTGTCAGAATAGGCACTGTTAGTTCTATACCATACTTCTGTATTAAAGGGCATGGTTTGTCACAATTGTCAGTAAGATGAAATTTGATCTTCCATGTCAATAGGTTCTCTCGTCAATCTTATTTTCTATATATTAGTCTTAAGGGCAAGTACGATGCCCAGGTCACGTACATAGGATATCCTAATTTATATGCCTTGATTGATATTTGTTATTGGATATGTGATCGCTGCTCTTTAGGATCTTCTTCCAGACTTATGGAGTTTTAAAGTTGACATATTAGAAAATTTTTGTATACTCACCAAGCTACTTCTCATCATCAGGTTTTAAGTTCTTTTCATGTTGCACTCTCTAAGTTTTCAAATCGTCATTAACTCTAGCACTTTATTCTATCAAGTTTATAACTAATATATGCGAGAAATCCAAAAGATTTCCTACAAGGCGCACATGATGTAGAACTAAACAAAAATTAAGTTGCTTCTTAATGATTTTATACTAAATTTTGATGCACTCCGAAAATAAAAATAATGTATTAAGCAACGGTAATTTGAATTTAATTATTATAAAGCACAACTAACAAGTTATAAAAGAGATGAATGGAATAACCAAAACAAAAAAAGAAAGGCTAAAAATGTTCTTGAAGCCCTCATTGTCTTTATCTTTTAGCCAGAAATTGCCTTTAAATTGTCTTTCCTTTTAATACCAATAAGGAATGAATTTATTGGATTTGAAATTTAGTTGTAATAACCGTAATTTTTAAAATTCAAAATTTAAGTTTAAATAATTTTCTGGAATATTTAAATAGCAAAAATAGGCAATTAATAGTCAATAGTGGCCCAAAAATATCGACTTTTGATCGGGGCCTAATCTCGAAAATCCGAGATCGCCATTGCGATCGTCTCGTCGAAACATGAAAATTTCATATTCAGTTGTCGACGATCTGACGACAACTGTTTGAAAAGTTGTAACAGTGTACTCCTGGCTATTTTGGGGTCACTGAACGCGATGCTCGCGTTAGAATCACTGTTTGAAGTCCCGAAGAAACAAAATGGCTTTTGGGCTATGTTAGTGCATATGTTATGGGCCAAAATTTGCCTCGGGACTCGTGCTGCCACAAATGGGTGAGCACGGCGTTCAGCAAGTCGAATGTCACCTACTGGAGGTGACGGCTCGTAAAAATGATTTACCGTTTGAGAGAACGAGCCAAAACAGTGGTTATTTAGTGTATAAAGCCCATTCTGAGTAAACCTGGGGGCCCTGCTGCAATTGTAACACTGTGGTAAAACTAAATTGCTTTATGTTGCACAAATCGACGAAATGGTCGGTTCGCGCTAGTTGCGCCTTAAAGATTGATAGCCCCTGAGTTGTCACCTGGTATTATTGTAGGGCCCAGTCGTCAGGAGCCAGCAGTGATCCGTCTTGTGGTTATCGTGACCGTCTACCTTCTGGTGGAGTCGTTGTTTCTCCTATATACAGGTGGGTTATCTTCAGTCCGCGTTTTATCAGGTCGGCCCTATTGGGTGCCGTGGTAGGTCGGACCCCTGTTCTTGGTGTAGCCCTGAACCTATGCTTTAGCCTTACTATATGCTTTCATTCCAGCATTCAGTCATTTCAGCTATATTGCCTGATTATACATATGAGCCTTTCGTTATACTCTATTCTTCACTGCATGTTTAGAATAGGAGTTCTAGTCTCAGTACTTGGCATGATTTGCATCAGTATCGATATCCTAGTGGGGATTTCCTCGGCTTCTCGCCGTCTGTCCGGTCTACCGACCGTGGACTGAGATTTAGCAGTATGATTGCTATTGAGTTTATACCTGTTCTTATTACTTGCTTATATACCAGCAGTTGCTTGATTACCCTACTGAGACATATCATGCTTATATTCCAGCAGTTGCTTGTTTACCATATTGAGATATATCATGCTTACATTCCAGCAGTTGCTTGTCATATCGTGCTTACATTCCAGTAGTTACTTGTGTATCATGTGGAGTTATATCATGATTCCTTCAGCAGTTGTTATGCATTTCCTGGACACATGCCATGCTTGATTGGTCACTAGCATAGTCTATACCTGTCTCTATTCTTCACTGCATGATTAGAATAGGAGATACTACTTCAGTATGTGGCATGTTATACTAGTATCCCAGTGGGGATTTTCCTCGGCTTCTTGCCGTCTTTGTGGTCAGTGTACCATGGTTTGAGCATCAGCACAGTGTACCATGGTTTGAGCATCAGCATTATGATCGCCGTCGAGCCAAGCTTTCAGTCGCGCACACCGGCGGTTTGGCCACCGTCACGGTGTTCTTTACCGGTAGAGAGGTCTGATCGACCCGTGAGCCTAGTGGGGTTATGATAGCTTGATTGGGTGTCCAAAAGTGGTTGTTGCCTGAGGCCCCAGTGACCAAAAGTGGTTGTTGCCTGAGGTCATATGCTCCATGGCAAATTTAGCCTGAGGCCCTTGTGGCCAAAAGTGGCAGTGATTGGGTATATTTGTGATGATTACTTTTGATGCATTATCCTTGTTTATTTCCTGCTTGACAGATTATCAGTTATAGCATGATCATTTACTGCTTGCCAGATTATCAGTGATAGCATGATTGTTTCCTGCTTATCAGTACAGTATATTCATTTCTGCTTGTCAGTTATAGTATGATCATTCATTCTTACTTGTAGTCTTATCAGTGATAGCATGATCATTCATTCCTACTTGTAGTCTTATCAGTGATAGCATGATCAGCTCTATATATGATTACACTGCTCAGTTGATTAATCCATGATTGATGATACTCTGCTGAGATTATATACCTGTTTTCTATCTTCAGTATATCCTACTTTTGCTATCCGCTTATTATTGTACCCAGTAGGTACGGCTTGCTATTTTCCGGCCCGTCGTGCCCACTGGGATACACTCCGGTGTGTCTCACACCCTCGGGTGACTGTTTTTCAGGTCGAGCGGATGCTGGGATGTCGGGACGAGTTGGTGAGGTTCCGGGTTAGCAATCGACCCTGGACAGCCGTTTATGGATTAGCAAGTTGTCAGATTGTAAATAATTGTTTAAATGTTGTAACATCTTTTAGTAGTACGTAGTTTAGACTACTCTGATGTTGTTGTGAAAGCTAGCCGTGCATATATAGAAAAGGCTCAATTCCATAGGGGATTGGGACTCTTCTATATATGTGGCGGTCTGTCATTGCCCTGGCTTGGTTTTGAAACTCTGATATAAAAAAAAAAAAATTTTAGACCCACTTTTGAATCTCGGGGCGTGACAGATTAAATGGTATCAGAGCAATAGGAATACGATGCCTAGGTTTGGCTAGGAACGAGCCCTAGGTTGACTTGCGTTCACGAGAGAGTGCTGGGTTGTGGTATAGTAGTTTTGGAGCTTAAGTGTATTTCGTGTTCGCGTTGTGGGGATCGTTGATAGTGCAGGGTTAGCCGCGGTCATGGTTTCGACCGTGGGCTTGATGTTTCAGTGGAGCCAGAGGGCTCAGATCAGTTACAGTGCATGTGGTTCAAAGATTGACCACGGTTCTTGTAGTAGTTGTTGGATTAATGGCACAGCAGCAGATGACTGCTAGTACTGTACCAGTTCTACAGTTCGCTCAGAGATTTCATAGACCGCGTGTCATAATTCAGTGGCCTATGTGCCCGTTGGTAATCCTGGTTTGGATTTAAAGTAAGGTGTTAATAAGGTGTTGGAAAACGTTGAAATATGATTCTAGTTTTTTGTGAATAGACAGGGTGGTATTTCTGACCACGTGAAGGTAGTGACCTTCGGTAGAGGTTACATCATGCGATAGAGACTGTGTAGGGAGGTATGTGATGTACCTTCAGATGTGAGTTGTGTCCCCAACTACTTGTTGGCGACAGATCTATGGTATTTCGCCTTTCTTTTGATGAGCACGTTGGGCGGCCGACAACGTACTTCCGAAAGAACTGAAAAATACTCTGCCCTGTAATGGGGAATATTCAGATTGGGTCTAAATGAGTAGCCTGAGAGTTAACGACGCTTTGTGACTGATTGTCAATTGCAAACCCGTTAAAGGCTTAATAGTGGTTTAGATAAGTTTCGGGGACGAAACTTCTTATAAGTGGTGGGTGATGTAATAACCGTAATTTTTAAAATTCAAAATTTAAGTTTAAATAATTTTCTGGAATATTTAAATAGCAAAAATAGGCAATTAATAGTCAATAGTGGCCCAAAAATATCGACTTTTAATCGGGGCCTAATCTCGAAAATCCGAGATCGCCATTGCGATCGTCTCGTCGAAACATGAAAATTTCATATTCAGTTGTCGACGATCTGACGATCAGATCTTCCAGAAATCAGCGGAGAAGAAGCGGGTCCCACAACTTAAGTTGTGAATAGTAACCCCTTATTTTAATTCCCTCTTGATCGCTAACGGTCGTTTCGCCGTCTGGAAACCCAATATAGGGGTATGAGTAATGGATCCTAACTAATTTCGACGTTCTGAGCGCAATGGCACTGACGGATTTCGCGTTTGGCGACCCGGGTGCATCGGAGTGCGTGCAATATACCGCAAATCGTCGAATTAAATGGCCCGAGATTTTATCCGAGCATCAAACGAACCAAACAAATACGCCATTTGACAGGTCTCGACGAGCCGGACGTCGTGGCGAAGTCCGTTTCGCGAAATGACGCTCGGATTGTCTCGAAATGCGTGAAAAGCACCTAAAAATGGATTATTTTGCAAGAAATGTTAGTATTTTATGTACCAAAGTTAACAAGCTTAATTCCTTAGGGTGTTGGGTGCAATTTGTATCTCCTGTGGTGATCCCAGAGTTTAGGGATTAAGTGTGAACAAGGTTGAAGGAATTTTCAAAGGAATCCTTGCATTAAATGCAAGTTGTCTCTTGGTCTTCATGGGGCATGCACGAGGAGTCAAGTGGAAACCGAGGCATCATCTTGATCCTTGGCATCTCCCAGACCTGGCCTCGGATGCTGGGAACACCAAGGACCAAACACTATTAATGTGTAATCCGAGAGAGAGTGAGAGATGGAGAAGTTGGAAGAGGTTGGGACCAAAGCCCATCCTATGTGGTCTGGAGTGCCTTAGGAGTTTCTTGGTGCCTGCAGAGCCTTCTGGAGGATTGCCGAGGTCGCGCAAGGTGGGAGGTGTAGAACCCGGCTTCTTCCTATCTTCCCCGAGTCGGCCAAGGTAAGAGACGCTAAACCAAAGGTTGATTTCACCCTAGACCCATAGCAGAAGCCTAAGTAGGCTCTTAGGATGCTCCATACACAGCCCGAGCCCCCCATGCACTTTGCATGGCCGGCGGAAGAAAAAGTTCGCCGGAAACCTAACCTAGCTCCACCTTGGAAGAACTCTGCAACCAAAGAACCAAAATAGCTCAAAATTGGTATGCAAGGACTGTAGGAACCATAGATAAATTCTGCAAAGTTTGAATAATTTTGATGGAGTATTTAGAGAGAAAAGTGAAGCCCTAGTTTTCGGAAAATGTGCACTTCAGCCGAGCTTCTTGCTCCGGCGCCGGCGAGCCTCCCCAACGCCGGCCACCTACCCAGAACTCTTCTTGGGACCTAGGGGAGTCCATCCATGCACTTGCATGGCAACCATGCAGCACGGTTGAAACGCGGCCAAGATGGGTTCGAAATGGGATCAAATCGTGGCCGCCGGCGTTCCGGCCATCTCCGGCCGGGGAGGGTTGGTCGGGAAGCTTCGTGAGGACTATTAGAAGCTTTCCATCCAAGTTGGAAGCCTCCAAAATGCCCCGTTAAAAATTCGCCATTAACGGTGAAGAAGCTCGAAATGGAGCTTGCTCCGCCGCCGCCTTCGCCGTGCCTTGTCGCCGGGAATGGGTCCAGGTGAGTTTGCCTTAAGATTTGGGGAAGGTTTGAGCATGTTGTTGGGTTCCAGAAGCCTTGGTTGTAAAGTCACCATTTTCGAGGTTGAAGCTCATCTTCAACCTTGGGATTTCGGTAACTCCGAAGGTGCAAGGTCGAGTCCAAGTTGCTGGAAACCTTGCTCTAACTCTGTAGAAGCTTCCTTTTAAGTTTGAGGGCCTCTGGTGCTGTGTGTGCAAAGAACCAACCTTGGGTTGGTGTTGTGTGGTTGCTTAAGGAATGTGCACACCAAGTGCTTGTGGAAATGCCACAATGAAGAAAACGGTGGATTCAGGCTTCGAGCTGAATATGAAAAATGCTCCAGTATGTTCCCTGAGCTTGATGCTCACTTCAGACCAAGTTGGTTCTGTGTGGACAAGTGTTTAGAGCATTGTGGACTTGTAAGAGTGCGAGGTTTTGGATCTACTTGATCCAGCAGGGTTGGGCTGCAAGTAGCGCAAGCCCTGTGATCCTGACATTACCCAGAGTCTTTTTGATTCTTGGGGTTTCATCTGAAAAGGTGTAGATCCAAAGTTGTGATTAAACCAAGCCTTAATACAATAAATTCTTAATAACAGTATTAGGGTCTGTTTGAAAAGTTGTAACAGTGTACTCCTGGCTATTTTGGGGTCACTGAACGCGATGCTCGCGTTAGAATCACTGTTTGAAGTCCCGAAGAAACAAAATGGCTCTGGGTAATGTCAGGATCACAGGGTTTGCGCTACTTGCAGCCCAACCCTGCTGGATCAAGTAGATCCAAAACCTCGCACTCTTACAAGTCCACAATGCTCTAAACACTTGTCCACACAGAACCAACTTGGTCTGAAGTGAGCATCAAGCTCAGGGAACATACTGGAGCATTTTTCATATTCAGCTCGAAGCCTGAATCCACCGTTTTCTTCATTGTGGCATTTCCACAAGCACTTGGTGTGCACATTCCTTAAGCAACCACACAACACCAACCCAAGGTTGGTTCTTTGCACACACAGCACCAGAGGCCCTCAAACTTAAAAGGAAGCTTCTACAGAGTTAGAGCTAGGTTTCCAGCAACTTGGACTCGACCTTGCACCTTCGGAGTTACCGAAATCCCAAGGTTGAAGATGGGCTTCAACCTCGAAAATGGTGACTTTACAACCAAGGCTTCTGGAACCCAACAACATGCTCAAACCTTCCCCAAATCTTAAGGCAAACTCACCTGGACCCATTCCCGGCGACAAGGCACGGCGAAGGCGGCGGCGGAGCAAGCTCCATTTCGAGCTTCTTCACCGTTAATGGCGAATTTTTAACGGGGCATTTTGGAGGCTTCCAACTTGGATGGAAAGCTTCTAATAGTCCTCACGAAGCTTCCCGACCAACCCTCCCCGGCCGGAGATGGCCGGAACGCCGGCGGCCACGATTTGATCCCATTTCGAACCCATCTTGGCCGCGTTTCAACCGTGCTGCATGGTTGCCATGCAAGTGCATGGATGGACTCCCCTAGGTCCCAAGAAGAGTTCTGGGTAGGTGGCCGGCGTTGGGGAGGCTCGCCGGCGCCGGAGCAAGAAGCTCGGCTGAAGTGCACATTTTCCGAAAACTAGGGCTTCACTTTTCTCTCTAAATACTCCATCAAAATTATTCAAACTTTGCAGAATTTATCTATGGTTCCTACAGTCCTTGCATACCAATTTTGAGCTATTTTGGTTCTTTGGTTGCAGAGTTCTTCCAAGGTGGAGCTAGGTTAGGTTTCCGGCGAACTTTTTCTTCCGCCGGCCATGCAAAGTGCATGGGGGGCTCGGGCTGTGTATGGAGCATCCTAAGAGCCTACTTAGGCTTCTGCTATGGGTCTAGGGTGAAATCAACCTTTGGTTTAGCGTCTCTTACCTTGGCCGACTCGGGGAAGATAGGAAGAAGCCGGGTTCTACACCTCCCACCTTGCGCGACCTCGGCAATCCTCCAGAAGGCTCTGCAGGCACCAAGAAACTCCTAAGGCACTCCAGACCACATAGGATGGGCTTTGGTCCCAACCTCTTCCAACTTCTCCTTCTCTCACTCTCTCTCGGATTACACATTAATAGTGTTTGGTCCTTGGTGTTCCCAGCATCCGAGGCCAGGTCTGGGAGATGCCAAGGATCAAGATGATGCCTCGGTTTCCACTTGACTCCTCGTGCATGCCCCATGAAGACCAAGAGACAACTTGCATTTAATGCAAGGATTCCTTTGAAAATTCCTTCAACCTTGTTCACACTTAATCCCTAAACTCTGGGATCACCACAGGAGATACAAATTGCACCCAACACCCTAAGGAATTAAGCGTGTTAACTTTGGTACATAAAATACTAACATTTCTTGCAAAATAATCCATTTTTAGGTGCTTTTCACGCATTTCGAGACAATCCGAGCGTCATTTCGCGAAACGGACTTCGCCACGACGTCCGGCTCGTCGAGACCTGTCAAATGGCGTATTTGTTTGGTTCGTTTGATGCTCGGATAAAATCTCGGGCCATTTAATTCGACGATTTGCGGTATATTGCACGCACTCCGATGCACCCGGGTCGCCAAACGCGAAATCCGTCAGTGCCATTGCGCTCAGAACGTCGAAATTAGTTAGGATCCATTACTCATACCCCTATATTGGGTTTCCAGACGGCGAAACGACCGTTAGCGATCAAGAGGGAATTAAAATAAGGGGTTACTATTCACAACTTAAGTTGTGGGACCCGCTTCTTCTCCGCTGATTTCTGGAAGATCTGATCGTCAGATCGTCGACAACTGAATATGAAATTTTCATGTTTCGACGAGACGATCGCAATGGCGATCTCGGATTTTCGAGATTAGGCCCCGATTAAAAGTCGATATTTTTGGGCCACTATTGACTATTAATTGCCTATTTTTGCTATTTAAATATTCCAGAAAATTATTTAAACTTAAATTTTGAATTTTAAAAATTACGGTTATTACATCGGTATCAGAGCCTTTCACCAGCCGGAAATGTGAGATGAGTCTCGGCTGAGCCAGGGTTATATAGCGGGTAGAGCGAGGCTCCCCGGCTAATGACCGTTGTGAGTGGAGTGCAGCTCCTCACAAGGTCGGCTAAGGCTAGCGAGACGAGTCTCACATTGCCTGGTGCTTGTGAGTGTGCTTGAGTCTGACGTGGACGTCAGGGCTTAAAGGGGGGAAGAATGTGACACCCCCGGAATTTGGATTAGTCCTATATATAAATGATATAATAGGACTAAAATCTCTAACCCGGCTATAGCATTTTGGATGGTAGCAAGATCCAAGAGGTTATGAGAGTTAAGCGTGCTAGAGCTAGAGTAGTTCTAGGATGGGTGACCCCCTGGGAAATGGGGCGTCACATTAGTTAAAAACCAGCTTTAAGAGTCCATCAGTTGGTGGGGAAAATAGAGATAAGAACGGCACTGTCATGCCTCGAGACTGCCAATTTGGTCGATTTGGGCATGCGCCCAGACCGATCAAACGAATAGCACCTCCCCTGCTTGAATGAAACGAAGAAACATCCCAAAAGAACTAACATGCACAAGAGATACATGTAATATTAGAGTACAACTACTTATCTTTTTCAAATATCAACTTTAAACATCTCAAGACTAGAGAGTTGATACATACAACTAGGAATGAAATCTCCTTTACAGTTACATCGATTGCTTTCAAAATATTACAAGTTTCATTTTAGTTACAAAAGGGTACATCTAGATCTTTCTAGGTCCACTATTCTGTGACGCCCTTGCTGCGGTCACGTGCCTCACCGGCGACACCTGGGTCTGAAAAGATGTAAATCATAGGGAGTGAGAACTACGAATAGTTCTCAGTGGGTACAACCACCGAGAATAATGCTCTACACTCACTTGGCCCAAAGAAAGCACGAGTAGCTAGATATTAGTAATAACAATTATTTCTATACTAGTATGCAATTATCAAATTACACTACTAGACCTCACATGCATCACTATGCCACTATGCCACTATGCCACTAACCGTAGATCACATGCCTACCTAATCATTCCAGGTTTTCATTAACCAACCCGTGGTTTCGAGTTCCATACCGAAAACACCTCATGGAGAGTTGATTGCTCGCCCACTTCTCCAATCGGTAGGTACATGGAATTGGTTTCTCTTGGCATACTATATACCTCGTAAGGAGTCGATTGCTTGCACACCTCTCTTGGGGGTCGATTGCTCGCGCACCTCATGGGGAGTCGATTGCTCGCACACTTTTCTTAGGAGTCAATTGCTTGCACACCCATATAACTTTTGACACTTTCAGAAACATTTTCCATGCATACTCCAAGTTAATGACTTTACGGTTATAACACATGTCCAAGACACATCAACTTGTTCTCTAGTTTACCTTTAACCTAAAGTTCACATATCTCCATATTTTACCGTAGGTTTTATCTAAGTTAGATGCCACATGTTTTAACCTATATTTAGGTTTCCATTATCATTCATGCATGCATTCTTTTTTTTCCTATTTCCTACCTAAGGGTTAAAACCCTAATTTATGTCTCACATGCAAGAACTCATTTTAAATCTCTTAATACTCACTAAACATCTTCTAAATCAAAGAAGACTATGGAGCAAGAGAGAGATCACCAATTTCAGTGATATTTCCTACCTTAGCCAACTTCTCCACCAATGAGATGGATTTGATCTCTTGAATCCAAAGAAGAGACCCTAAAAATGGTTCCAATACCATTAGAAACTCAAAAATCCTTATTTGAATCTCTAAAAACCATAACCCTAAAAATCCAACTTACCTCTCTCTTCAGGAAAGCCAAAATGTGGGAGAGGATGGTCCTTCTTCCTCCTAGAGCTTCCTTTTGAAGCTCTCCACCAATCCTTAGCCTCCTCAGAGATCAACCTCCAAGATCTTCCAAGAGCTAGGGCTCTCTCTTAGTGCGTGTTTGGTTTGGGTTATCTTGCCAAGATTACAGGCAATCATGTCAGAATTACTGCGTTTGGTCCATCCGGTCTGTAATCTGTTTGGTAATGTAACATTACTGACGGTGCAAGATTACCCCAAAAATATTACCGAGGGGGGGGGGTGTGGGTATCTTGGATTACCGATGGCGGGTAATCTTGTATAATATGTAAAATTACTGTTTTACCCTCCAACCCCCTAAACCCTATCGACAGGATAACGTAATATGATCTTTGATAACGTAATATGATTATTTATCTATTTATTTATTTATGGTTTAAATTAATTGTTTGCTTTACAATTTTTTTTATATTTGGCCATTTTATTTTTATTTCTTATTAATAGAATTAATTCAATAAGTACGAATTATATTTTGTTATGATTTAGTAAACAAAAAAATTAAATATGCCCACAAAGGATAATTTTGGAAAAGGCTATACTTTACTGTAGAGATTACTGAATTTTATAAACTGAATCAAACATAGTAATACTATATACATTGTAATCTAGTATTACATTACTGCATTAAACCAAACGCGGTAATACGAGATTAGTAGTAATCCGATTCAGGAATCTCAGATACCTAGTTATGTCGGCATAACCTGTAATGCTACATAACTTGAACCAAACACGCCCTTATGGTGTTCTAGAGAGAGAAAGATAAGGGAGGGAGTGGGAGAGAGAAATGAGGGGGAAAGGGTGCTTGGCTGTGAGTGGGGGGTTATAGAGTTGAGTTAACCCTACTAAAGCCCCCCAATTAACCATGGTTATAATTCCCCAAAATTTGCTGCCCGCAACTTTGAGTTTTAGTACTCGGGATGTAGTACCGGTACGCGGCCCCTAGTTTCGTACTCCCCCGTCACTTCCGCAGAATCGAAATGTTGGATTTCTCAATTTTCTACTGAGTACTGGTATTCGGCAACATCAATACCGGTACATGCATTGTTCCAAACATCAGTATCGGTACTGAACCCCAGTTTCGCAAAACTTGAATGTTTGCTTCTTCTCTGCATAGTTGAGTTTCGGTACTCCCTATTGAGTACCGGTACTCAATACAAAATCTATAGTCTTTGCAGATTTGAATTCCCAAAGTCCGTTTTTGCACCAAGTTTGCATCGAAAATACTTGGTAAACTCTCGAACACCTTCAAATCTATTAGAATAGTTTTCAATACATATTCAACTAGAACTTTGCAATTTGCAAAAGTTCGGACCATTACAAGCACTAGACGAAAAAAAGAGAAAACTAGCAACTAAAGGGAGGTAAGGAATAAAACTCCAACCTATGGAGCGTTAGTAGGAAAAGAGGAAAAAGGTGCCCAATCTGGGGATAGAGAGGAAAAGAGAGATATGTTTAGATGGAGAAGAAGAAAAGGATGTTAAAATCCTAGGCAACAAAAAGGAAGCATGCTCAAGCTAAGTGGTGCTGGACAAAATGAGCAATCCCTTACTTTAATTTGTTTGTTTACGAATTTAATGTTAATTTGGATTGTTTATTGTATGTTTGATGGTTTGTGGCGTGCTGTTTTGATGATGTTGGAGGAAGTTGGGAAGATTTCTATTTTTTGTGGACTTATTTTAGTTTTAATTGTTGATTTTTTATGTGTTTCTGAGAAGTGGTTTGATTTTGGTTTGAGTCTAACCCATAGTTGGCCCATTGGTTTATTCCTACTTGGGGCAAATGCTTTCTTATTTGGATTCTAATTTAGACCTGGTTATTTGGGCTTGGTATTTGTGATTTGGGTTTAGTCAATAAATATGATCTAATAAACCGTCGCCAACCCAATGCTTTTTCCTTAATTGTCAAACCCTTTCCCAATGGAGATTCTAGTCGGTTTATTCCCTTTGTGGATTTTTTTAAACTAGTGAAGTAACCCGCGCGATGCGGCGGATAGTTAATTTTTTAAAAATAATAATTTATTAATGAAAAAACTGTAGAAAAAAAAATATTTAATATAATATAATATTACAAAAAGTAGAAATAAAAATTAATCAAAAAATATTGTTGTCATGCCCTGAATTTCAAAAAGTGGAGTAATTTTTTTTTTTAATCAGAGTTTATAATTTGATACTTAGAACTTGAACAAACCGCCACATGTATATTTGGAATTATATACGTGCATGGATCAGATCAATTTTCTACCTGACCAGCGAAAATGCTATCACTATGGCAATCACTATGCCTGGACCTAGTCTAGTAGAGAGTGTCTATTGAAATGCAAAATACACCTTTCAAGGTGGATGAGAAAGTTATATAAAAAAGGATCTTGCAAGCTATCAAGGGCCATGTGGCCCCCTTCACGAGATCTTACAGCTGATTCATGAGCCCTTAAAGTAATTTTTTGCTTTAAAAAGCTTTTGTTTAATAGTGCTAAGATCATCCAAGGTAAGTTGTTCTTTCTCTACATACTTAAAAACTGTCTGCAACCAATTTACTTATGATATGTTTCCTGGAATATCTGGGCATCTCTAACTTAATGATAAATATTCAATGTAAGTCATGTTAGGTTGTCTGAACATCTCAAACACTACTTTTTGAAAATTTTTGAAGAAACTTTTGTTTTATACTTAGGCAGTTCTAGCTCTTGCATTAATCAGTTCATTTTCTGTAAAATTCATGGCGACGTATAAAAGAAAAAATATTTCTATTCACAAAAATTCTCTGAAAGATGAATATAAACAAAATTAATAGGAGGCAACCTCTGCAACAAACCACAAATCTAATACTCAAATAGTACCAATTCAAGTTTAAAATGCCCAAAATCCAATCTCTCATGCAGATCTAGGAATACTGAATAACAAAACCAAAAGTGCTACACAAAATTATCTCAAATATTATCTATAGAATAAGTTAATTGAAATAGAATAAGTTCTTTATATATTGTGACGCCCCCAATAGTCCCACATCGGATTATATGAGACATGGACACTAGTAATAATAACTGGGCTTAAGCATTTTGGGCTGTGGTTTGGGCCCAACGAGTTATTATTGCTAGTGGGCCGGGTCGTTACATGGTATCAGAGACAGGTTTCGATCCTGTGACCTGTGGGTTATGGGCCCACCACGCTTCCGCTGGTCTGAAATTTTTTTTTTTGATTAAATCAGAGTTTGCAAAACAGGCGTAACAGACCGCCACGCATATAGGAAACTTTCTATTCCTCGAACAGAGACTCCCCTATATATGCACGGCTAGGCTAGTAATCAGCAATAGATATCTCAGTACAACTACTAATCTAGTCAGCAGGAATAATTCAAAATCAGTTATTACATCAATATTTTAAATATCTAAATCAAATAGAACTGGAATGAAATGCGGAAAATAAAAGTCTGCATAATTCATCAAGGATCTCAATCATCTCTGTCTAGAATCATGGGGACAGCTCTATCGTGACAGGCTCACTGGATTGTTTCGCTATCTCCCCACCCGACGGACCTGGAAAATGGTCACCCAGGGGGTGTGAGATACACTGTACATGTATCCCAGTGGGCACGACGAGCCGAGGATCAGCTAATCGTATCTACTGGGTACTAAAATCTGCGGATAGTAAGAGTCAATAGGAAAAGCTGGAAAGCATAAAGGTCTACTACTAATCAGAATAAGAACTGCAGGTAAGTATATTGGAAATCAATCATAAAACTGTATATCATACATGCTGGAAAACATAAACGTCCACTCATAATCAAAATCCACAGATAAGCTAACTAGGCAAGTAATCAATCATAAGCTGGTATATGAAATGGACTGGCATGAAGCATAATCAAGTGACTGTACATATACAGGTACGGAAAATACCAGAACCAATCCAATATAACAGAGCAGGAATAGGTACTGAAAAGCATGCTAGAACATAGGGGTATATAATCTATGCATCAATCACAAGAATATCAAGCACCCAACCAATGCCACTATTGGTCACGGGGACCTCAGGCTCATATCACTATCTGCACCTATCCCACTGACATAACCCCGCACCCATATGTGCTATCTGGGGCTCACGGGTCCTTCCTCTAGACCACTTTACCGGTAAAGAACAATAGCCACGGGGAGCGACCCCGGCAATGTTCGTGAAGTACAGCGATGCGTGGCAAGTCGTAATGATCAATCTCGCGGTCTAGTGACCGAGTAGTCGGCAACATGCCGAGATCCCAACAGGGAACCATCTGTCTATCTCTATCAATCAGGATCAATCAATCATGTATATCGGGATGTAAAGCAGTATCTCAAATGACAAGTATCAACCAGTATCATCTAATTATACAGATCTATGTACTGAAAAGCTGATGAACAGATACATGTATATGATGTGTCTCATGTAGATCAAGGTCTATCAAAGATGATCATCTAGCATATAGATCCAGTCATCGGGACTAATCGTAACAGATAATGTGCACAGGTGTATATGACAAGTCCAGAGAAATCAATGTCTATCGGGAAGATCATGCGATATATGGATGAAGTCATCATGGGTCATATAGATTAAATCAATCAGCTAATAACCCGGTATATAAATCGATCAAGATCTATCAGGAATAGTCATAGAGCATGTAGATATAAGCATCAGGGGTATATGACGGGTCTAAAGAAATCCATATCAATCAGAAGGATCATGTAGATATAATCAACAGGCTGGTCAATAACAGGTGTCCGACTGGACTAAAGCAACCAGAGGGCCAAAAAGCTGAGGCCCGGTTCGAAGATAACCCACCTGGATGACGGCAGATCCTCGAACTCCCGCGCAGCTACTGGGAGGCTGGTGCTGAACAACTGGGCCCTGAATAAAGAGATATGATCAGTAATAAACTCACACAACCCTTTCCCGACGTCGCTACACTAACGGAGAGCTTAAACGGGTCAAATCGGTCAAACTTTGATTCCCGGTCAACGAGGACCTTCGGAACCCTAACAAGATGTCCAGGTGGTGCGTGAATACTGTCTAAGGGCAGCCAGGGTGTAACATTTGCAGGTTGGTCCATAAACTATTAAAAATTGCATGAAAACATTATATTATTTGACTGTTTCGGCTCGTTCTTAAAATCCGGGGATCCGACGACGACGCCGTAAGTTTCAGCGCGTCCGTTACGTCGAGACGGATCCCGTGCTCACAAGGTTGGGCTGGCACGGGGCCCGAGGGCAAAGTTGGCCCATGAACTCTTAGTGTCCAATTTACTATTATGTGATAACTTAAGATAGGCTTGATCTAAAGATGATCTAAGGGAAGCATCATGTACAGTAGGGTGTCTAGGGTTGAGGGCTCACCTTGCGCGCGTCGGAGGCCGGCCGGAAAGATGGCCGGAGCAACACCCACTTTTTGATCAAGGCTCGGTTTGGTGTTTTTGGAGCAACTCTGGTCCAGACCTGGAACCAAGGTGAGCATGGGTTAGAAGAGGTTCCCAGGAAGTCTCGGGTCCATCTGGGGTCGAGCCCCGGCGGCCGGAGGCGGCGGCGGCCGGAGGTGAGCCCGAGAAGGGTGGCTCGGGTGCAACCTTTAGAACCGAGCTACAAGGGATCTCTGGCCCCAAAATAAAATCATGGGAAGCATTAGTAGGGTCAGTAGGTCTTACCTGTCAAGGTGGCCGGAGCCCAGACCGCCGGGGATCGCCGGAGAGGAAAATCAAAGCTGGCTCGGGTGCAACCCTGGAAATCCAAAACCCCACGTTAAGTCTTGCATGCAAGATGGTGGGAGAGTCCCTAAGGTCCAGAGGAACTCACCTGGTCGGTTTTCCGGCGTCTGGGAGCGACGGCAAGGCGGCGCCGACGAGGTTGGAGAAGCTTCAACAGCCGTTAATGGCGGATTCCGGCGCGGTGGTTCCGGGCCGGAGCAAGATGGACCAGAAGCTTCCCCCCGGTGTCAGGAGGCTTGGTGCAGTGGTGGCCGACGACGGGAGGCCGCGGCGGCGCCGGACGGCGACAATCGGCGAAGATGCCAATTATCCGGTTTCTAGGGCTCTCTCGTTTGGGCTTGATCTTGATCCGATCGTGATAAAACTTCGGGGAGGTGTTGCAGTCGCTCAGAGGAGCAGGATCAACGGTTCCGATCTCTGGTTGGACGGCCGGATAACCGCGGGGCTGGAGATCGGACAATAAAGCGGTAATCCGGTGGGGTGGCTCCCGCCGGCGATCGGGTCGGCGGTGCCAGCCCAGCCTGCACCCGATCAAACCTCTCGGTGTCAGTAACCAGATGGTCGCGCTCAAAAACCCGAATGCACAAGAAAATCCCAAGAACATACCTCGCCGGAAAAATGGAGAAGGAAAGATGGTTCCGGCGGTGCACGGCGGCGGCAGCTGGGCACTGGACCACCTCAGCTCGAAAGCAGCTTACCAGGGGACTCCTCCAGGCAAGGTCCTGATCCCCCAGACCCCTTCGAGCACCACCCTTCCCAGCAACCCGAGATCAAGAAGGTGTCTTGATGCTTCCTTCTCCGGCGAGGGGAGGCGGCGGCTGGTGCGGTTGGGTCCGTGGGGAGCGGCTGAGGAGAGGGTGCTGTTAGGGAATGGGTGGCTGAGGCTGAGCTACAGGTGGTTATAAGGGCAACTCGAATTCAAATCCTTTTGAATTCGAATGGTGCAACCTTGCACAATTGCGGCCCGGTCCCTCCACACTCAGCATTTTAGGTTTAGATCCTTAACAGTAGCTCCCCCCCTCACAAATAGGTCCCTCCTCATGCGGTGGCACGCAAATCGAAGCAACAAATATAGGGTTTTGTATGCAAAAATCGCATTTTTCGCCGTATTTTACGCTTTTCGAGAAAATCCGTTCGTCAGTTCGAAAAACGGACTTCGCCACGACGTCCGGCTCGACGAATCCTATCAGGTAGCGATCTTCGTTTTTCGAGAAAGTGCCCGGATAAATTTTCGGTCCATAAAATACAGCTCCGAAACACTGTTTTCGCGTTTTTCGAGACTTAGAGTCGTCAAACGGAAATTCCGTCAGTGCCATTGCGTCCAGAACGACGAAACCGTTAAAATCCACTACTTGAAGTGCTATGATCGGCTTCCGGACAGTGAGTTGGCTCAACGTTGGCGCGAGAGGGGTTCGAAAATAGGGTTTACTGTTCACTTGTACCCGCGACTTAAGTCGCGGGTCCCGCCGGCTTCAACGCTGATTTCTGGAAGATCCGACCGTCAGATCTGAACAAGTTTAATATGGATTTCACTCAGTTCGTCATGACGGTCGCACTCGTGGTCTCGGATCTTCGAGATCAGGCTCGGATCGAAAAGTGCTATTTCTGGCCCACTAACTGTGCCATTTACACTGCAGAAAAGGGGCACTTAGCCCACTCGTGCTTTCCATGAACCAAATTCATCTTGACTTTATTTATTTTCATTTATTTGTTTATTTACAAAATTTCAAATTCCTACATATATATCCTTCAAATATTACAAAAATTCGATCTTGTGACGGCCTTGCGTAGAGTACTTCACTTCTTTTCTTCATCAGATTTCGAAGACTCGATTAAACTGCAAATCATAGTACACATGCAAGTTTTTTTTATTTATCTTTTTTCTTTTTTAATAAAATACAAAGTATTTTTTGGATTAATTCAATTAAAAATATTTTAAGATAATTGTTACCTGCATGCTTTTCCCTTGCCTCGTGATTGCTTCAAAATTTCTTCTGTCTTGGACTGTAAACTTCTTGTGAACATAATTTTCAAAAGTGTGCATACAAAATAATATAATAAATCAAAATTTTAAGATCAAACAAACTGATATACTATCTATCTATTGGGAATAAAAAAAATTGAATACAATTATTACCTGAGCATTCTTTTCTTGCCTCTTGGTTGCTTTTCTATTTCCTCTGATTTGTTTTCCGAACTTTATATGTCCATAGTTTACAAAGTTATACATAGAAAATAATTTAAGTTAATCAATTATTAGTGACTGAAAATGTTCAAAAATCTATAAATAGTAAATAGACATAAGCTAAGTTTTCTCACATTGATTGAATCATAGTACTTGTAGATATTTTGTCCAAAGTATCATTCTGCAATTCTTTAGTACTTGTTGGTGCAGAATCTTCTACAATGTCCGCATCATCAGCTTCTTTTTTCTCAATTTTAATTTTTGCAGACAAAGGAGATTGAAAAATTTTTGCAACTTTAAATGATTGCATGCTTGTATTAAACCTACGATTGTCTAGTAAAACTTGAAAAATGTAATTTTGTCCAACAACATTTCTAATAATAGGAGGAAGTGCATATCTATTTGAAGTAATTGCAGTTGCTAGTTGTTGAGCAGGAACTCGTATCAAATCTTGTGCTGTTTTGCCAAAAATTGTGAAGTTTGTTGAGCCGGTATCATCTGCAACGATGGCATTTAACTTGTACCTTTTTCAAAAATAATATTCACATTAATTCATTATATTAATAATATAATTTTTTTTAGTAGGTTTAGAAATCTACCACGGAACAGGTGTCTGATCATTTTTGCCACATTGGGTGCACCAGAAAGTACCATCATAATCTTTTACTCCTCCCTTGCAATCATAACACGCCTTATACCACCAATCATAAGTAGTATCAATTTCCACTAATGTTGCTTCACAGGTATATTTCATATTCTACAAAATATTAGATATTAAATAAGTACATATATACTCAATTATATTCATAATAATATATATCTAACAAAATAACAAAATTTAAAATTTATAAAATAAAGTTTGCTGTTAATTAAAAATAGCTATATTAAACTCACCTCAGCCTCCGTTGGATTTAACGTAATTAAATCTCTAATTGTTTTTCGATTAGCAAACATTTGCTCGTAAGGACTAATACTTGGTTGTTTTGATGCTTCAATATGCTGAATTGGTCTAACAACTATTTGTCCGCTGCATATATAAGTATTTAATAAAGTTAGCTACTAAAAAAATACAAAGAAGAAAGTATGCAAAAAATAGTAATTACCTTTGCAGTGTATTTCGAAATGTTGTAACCTCTGGGATTTCAAGATTAATATAAAATCATGACGCTGAACATGATGATAGGTAGAGTTTTTCTACATATCCAAGTTAAAGATAATTATAAGAAATATAATAATTGAATTATATAATTGTATAAAATTTCAAATTATGTAAATATTGACCATACCTTTGTACATCCGACACTCATACTTGCAAAAATAATTATAATTGGACCATCAGTTTGTTTTTCATCAATTATGTTTTTGTTTAACTCCATAGCAAATTTGTCCCATAATGTCACAGGAAAAACATCGTTCCTGTAACATGTAAATCATTATAATCAAATAATCAAATAATTTTATATAATGTATGAAGAAAAAAATGTATAATAATCTTGTAAATATTTTTTATACTTACTCTGAATCTTGTATCTCCAAATTTCTTATTGGAGTTAGGTAATTTCCAACATATGTATGAGAGATGGGTCCAACAGCGACAATACTTCCAAGGACATCTAAACAACATAAAGGTAAACACATTATCATTTTCTTTAATTAATAATAATAATAATAAGTTAAATAAAAAGGTAAATGATGTTACCTATAAGGCAAGTGTCATTGTTTCTTTTGCCTCGAATACAATCAAAATCAGAAAATTCAAAACAATAAGTTGGAATTGACTCCACATTATCTGTTGTTTCAGCAATACTCGTCCATTTATTAATTTGTATCATATATTTACGGTCGACAACTTTATATTTATCTCTACTTGGTATGACGTTGAAGTTTTCAACCAAATATACAACTCCTTCAAAAATTATTGGCTGGAATAGTTGTATATCGTGCTTTCGAATAGTAGCTTGCATAGAATATCCCTGTATAAGGAAAAAACAAACTAACGTGTAAGAAAATAATTATGAACATATAAGTAAAATGTCAATAATGAGAAAAATATAAATACCTTTTCATCTATGAGTAGGCATTCTAGACTCATAACTTGATTTTTAAGCTGTGGTATTGTTGACTCCCAAATTCTAGCAATTCTAGTTTTGATTTTACAACGTTGTTGTTGCAGAGTCAACTGGTTCAAAAGCACAAATTCCATCCTCTGGTGTTCTGTTAATCAAAAAATAATAAATAAATAAAAATTACAACTTAATTTTTTATTTGTATGCAAATTAGAACTTTATTTTTATAATGACAATTCATACTTACTATTTAAAATAATAGAAGGTAATCTGATATTAGTTTATATCGTCAAAAATTTCACTATAAACAATGTTTTGTGTATATGCTGTCAAATTTTTCTCTTTATTTTCAACTAAAATTCGTAACCCTTCCCGAGAGGTGACGCGTGATACTCCAACATAAAGCTGCCCATGTGAGAATACTGATCTTGGTAGATAAAGGCCTACTTTTTGTAACGTCTGTCCTTGACTTTTGTTAATCGTCATAGCATAACATAAATGAATCGGAAATTGCCTTCGCTTCAATGTAAAAGGCCACTTTGTTTCCGTCACATGCATTACAATGCGAGGGATATAAACTTTTTCACCTGCATGGTTTCCAGTGAATATCTGTGCCTCAATAACTCTCGAAGCCAATTGAGTAATAATTAAGCGAGTCCCATTACATAGTCCTGCATTTTGGTTGATATTGCGTAGCAACATTATTGGAGCACCTATTTTGAGCTTGAGTTCGTGGTCGGGGATACCATTAAACTTTAATGAATTTAAAAAATTAATAGGATAGAGAACATCATTATCTTCAGCACTTGTCGTTGACTTACAAATTGAATCAGAACTCATGTAGACTTTCTCTTCATTTGGCAGTAAAGATAAGACATATTTGTTTATTTCATCAGCTGTTTCATTCAATGGTGTAATAATAGCTTTATCTTTCAAGTATATTGCTTCATTGTAGTTTTGTTCAATCTCATCATATACAGCAGAAACAATATCTTTAATACCATCGCCGGTACTTTTTATTAGCAAATCATCTGGAATTTTGATCCAAGTCGCCTCTTCCTCATTTTCCAACTTAATGGCATCTAATTTACCGTCACCTAAATCGAGTATCCATTTCGCAAAATTTGTCAAATCTTCTTTGGATAACTCTCTAGATGGGGATTTAAGCAACCTCATATTTGTTGAGAGTCGAAAGACTTTACAAATATCCCAAATATACGACTTAGTGATTAATGCATTAACTATGTCCTGCCTCGTTCCGCCAACAACAACAGGAAGTATTTGTCGAAAATCACCAGCAAATACAATAGTTTTTCCACCAAATAACTTGTATTCATTATGCCCATCATCTGATTGCAAGATATCTTTCAATGATCGATCCAAAGCTTCGAAACAATTCCGATGGTTCATTGGTGCTTCATCCCATATAATTAAGCTAGTATTCTGAAGTAACTTCGCAAGTTGTGTTCCTTTTTTAATTTCGCATGTTGAGAAATCATCTACCTTTATGGGTATCTTGAATCTTGAATGTGCTGTACGACCACCAGGAAGTAAAAGTGAGGCAATTCCGGATGAAGCAACAGCTAATACTATTTTGCCTTCTGATCGAAGTTTTGAGATTATTGTTTGCCATAGAAAAGTTTTTCCTGTTCCACCATGACCATATACGAAAATCACATCTCCTCTTTCTTCGCAAATAGAAGTCAAAACATAATTATATATATTCTTTTGTTCATCATTCAATTCCATCAATAATGTTGCATGCTCACATTTCAAAGTATCTGCATCATAATCTAATTCCTCTTGCAATAACTTATTATTCATATCCTCCAAAATCAATCGATCGGGAATTGGAAGGTTAAATTGTGAGAGTGAACTGCAATTTTTGTTGAACAACACTTCTAATTCAAACAAAACGTAATTTTGTAGGTCGACTTTAGACATTCGAAGATCACGAACCCCAAGTATGTTCTTTAATCTATATAAAATATCATCAGCAAACAATTCCCAAAAATCATTCCACAATTTAATAGGGTCAGCTACCTCACAAAACATGACCAAAGTAACAAAAAGTTGCCTCAAATCAGCAGCAGAAGACCAATAAGCTGCTTCCTCTAATGCTTCCTGCCATTCTGTATCATTACCAAGCAACCCAAGTGCATCACATGCTGCTCGATAAGTTTCATAGACAACACCGTCGACAGTTCTAATTTCATCATACTTTCTTGGCCCTTTAACTTTATTTAGAAGCATTCTTAGAAAATAAAGTTCACCTGCATTTGGATGGATATAAATAAGTCTTCTAATTCGATTTCCTCTCTTACGCCTTGTCCATATTTTATCTGTTGAATGCCAAACCCATTTAGTTGGAAATTCTACGTAAGTTAGTTCACGGGCATCTTCATAGGTTGCATTTGTCTCCATCCACTGAGTAAACATTGTTTTCTCCACATTGCATCGATTTAGAATATCAAGTAAGTTTTGATTTTCATGATATGTTACATTATTCATATGCGGCAAATGTAAAGTCAATCTGTCACGCCCCTAGTTTAAAAATCAGGTCTGAAATTATTATTATTATTATTATTATTATTATTATTATTATTATTATTTTTTTTTTTTTATAAATCAGAGTTCACAAACCGGGCGTAACAGACCGCCACATGTATAGTAAATTCCCTGCCCAACTGGACAGAGCCTTTCCTATACATGCACGGCTAACCATAATTAGTCAATACCAGAGTAGTCTAAACTACGCATGCAAAACTAGTCAATTTGTAATAATTACACTGAAATGCGGAAAATGAAATATACTGACTACATAGGGGTCGATACTATCGCAAACGTCTCACCAACGTGTCCCGACATCCCATCACCCAAGCGACCTGAAAAATGGTCACCCAGGGGGTGTGAGATACACTGTACATGTATCCCAGTGGGCACGACGAGCCGAGGAATAGCTAATCGTACCTACTGGGTACTAAAATCTGCGGATAGTAAGAGTCAATAGGAAAAGCTGAAAAAACATAAATGTCTACTAATAATCAGAATCCACAGATAGGCTAACTAGGCAGGTAATCAATCATAAGGACTACAGATAAGAAATACTGTAAATCAGGATATGTCAGTGATAATCACTCATAAAAGCGGTAGATCATATATGCTGGAAATCAAAGGTATCCACAATAATCATGCATAAGGAACTGCAAATGATAAAAGCATGTCTACCGATACTAATACTGGAAATAAACTGAGCAACAGTACAAGGTAAAAGTAATGCGTCAATAAGGAAACTACCAAACATCCAATCAAAAGCCACCATATTGGTCAACAAGACCTCAGGGATACCTCGCCGAACCTGGCACCAACCTGGCTGACATACTCCGGCACCCTCGGGCACTAACCTGGGAGTCAACACTCCGGCACCCTTGGGCACTAACCTGGGAGTCACGGGTCATACACTAGACCACTTTACCGGTAAAGAACAAGCTCCACGGGGAGCGACCACGGCCATGTTCGTGAAGTACAGCAGTGCGGGCGAATCATAATGATCAATCTCACGGTCTAGTGACCGGGTAGTCGGCAACATGCCGAGATCCCAACAGGGAATCATCAGTCAACATCTATCGATCAGGATCAATCATGCATATCGGAATATCAACAATATATCGGATGACAGGAATCAGCATGTATAACCAGATCATGCAAATCTATGTACTGAAATATAAAACTGATAACCAGGTACATATGATATGTCTCACGTAGATCAAGATCTATCAGGAATGATCATAGGGCATGTCAATACAATCATCAGGGCTAATCTAGACAAAATCAGCAGGTATATATGACGAGTCTCAAGGATCAATGTCTATCAGGAAGATCACGTGATATATGCAGTCATCATAAGTCGTATAGGTATAATCAGTAGGCTAGTCAAAAACAGGTGTCCGACTGGACTAAAGCAACCAGAGGGCCAAAAAGCTAAAGCCCGGATCGAAAGTAACCCACCTGAATGTAGGCCGATCCCGAACTCCCGCACAGCTACTGGGAGGCTGATGCTGAACTGCTGGGATCTGAACATATAACTAGAATCAATAACAGACTCCCTCAAACCCATCTCGACAACCCTATAACAAGATAATGCTAACACGGGAAGCTTAGCCAAAGCTAGGCTTAAACCGAAATTCCCGGAAATCCACTGAATCACTAATATGACCCGCCAACGGTCTACAAATGTCTGAACTCTACAAAACTTCACCTGCTCACCCAAAACAACACATTTTTGATGTTTGGGTAGAGAGGGGCACAACCGAAATTTTCGGTGTCCAGATGTTGCCATAACCACTCGCGCAACTCCCGGAAAGCCCAATTCGGCTTCGGAGTTTCCCGACGAAATACCAAAAACACTGGACCAGCTAGGTCAGTGTCGGGAATATCCAGAGGCAACAACTGACGACCAGAAATCCAAATAGAACGTGAAACTCGCGCCGTAAACCGTAAAACCGGCACTTTTGCCAATTTACGGAACGGTATCCGATTCCCGCTCAACAAGAGCCTACAGAACTCTAACAAAATGGCTAGATGGTGCGTAAGTACTGTCTAAGGACAGCCAGGGTGTTACGTTTGCAAGTTGATCCATAATTACTCTAAAATTGCATAGTTACACTTGTTTGAAGCGTTGTTTCGGCCCGTTCTTCCAAACCAAGAATCCTAAGACAGCGCCGTAAATTTCAGCGTGTCCAAAACGACGAGACGAAGCTCGTGCTCACGGGCTTGGGCTGGCACGAGGCCCGAGGGCAAAGTTGGCCCATAAACTTACTAAGTCCAAAATACTACTTGTTACAACTATGCTCAAATTTTATTTATGCTTGATCAAAATAAGATCTAACTAGAGCATGGTATACTGTAAGGACTGAGAGTGATGGGGCTCACCTGAGGCTTGCCGGAAACCCGCCGGAGCAGTGGCCGGAGCAGCACCACCAAAATGCCCAAGCTCAGGTTGGGGTATTCTTGGATCAACTCAGGTCCAGATCTGCCACAAAGATGAGCAGTGCTTAGAGGAGGGTCACAGCAACTTACTGGTCCATGCTGGGTCGAGCCCCGGCGGCCGGAGGCGGCGGCGGCCGGAGACAAGCCCGAATAGGGTGGCTTGGGTGCGAAGTTTGGAACCGAGATGCAGGGGGTGTTCTGGTTCAAAGCAAAATGATGGGGAGCTTCACTAGGGCCTTTAGATCTTACCTGGGTGGTTGCCGGAGTCCCGGAGCACCGGGGATCGCCGGAGGGGAAAACCGAGGCAGCCTCGAGTGCAACTCTGGAGATGGAAATCCCGACGTTAGGGTCGCCATGCAACAAGATGGGAAGACTCCTACAGACCTCAGGAGCTTACCTGAGTGGTTTCCGGCGACGGAGGGGCGTCGGCGAAGCTCGGTGGAGCTTCAAGGGCCGTCAATGGCGGATTCCGGCGCGGTGGCTCCGGGCCGGTGCGAGATGGACCAAAAGCTTCTACTCCTCCCCACGAAGCTCGGTGCAGTGGTGGCCGGCGTCGGAAGGCCGCAGCGGCGTCGAACGGCGGCGATCGGCCAAAATGGAGAATAACCGATTTCTAGGGCTGGCTCACGCGGCCCCGTTCTTGATCTGATCGTCCCAAATTTTGGTGGAGAGGTTGCAGTCGACGGGAGGAAGGGATCCAACGTCGCTGATCTCTCATCAAACGGCCAGATGCACCTCGCGCCAGAGATCGACCAAAACTGGGTTTTCCGGTCACCCACGGCCCCGCCGGTTCACCGGGGCATGGCTGGCCTCGGGGCTGCATGAGGGTGATGTGACGCCCCCAATAGTCCCACATCGGATGTGGATAGAATTGTGATTGGGTTTATATGAGACTTGGACACTAGTAATAATAACTGGGCTTAAGCATTTTGGGCTGTGGTTTGGGCCCAACGAGTTATTATTGCTAGTGGGCCGGGTCGTTACAGGTGACCCACTGGAGGTCAGGAACACGGTGCTGGGGTACTTATAAGAATTAAAATTCAAAACCTCCATGAACTTACCTCGCCGGAGATTCGTGGAAGGAGAGGATGGCCGCGGCGGCGCACGGCGGCGGCTGGGTGTCGGGCTCACCACAGCTCGGTGTCCATCGTGCAGAGGCACTCCCAGGTGCTATTTGGGATCCTCCAAAGCCTCTGGGGAGGACTCCTCTCTTTCCCCCACCGAAATGGAGAAGGTCCACTCGGTTGGCCTCTTCTCCGGCGATGAGGCGGCGGCCGGTACGGGCTTGCGAGGAGTGCGGCAGAGAGGGGTGGATTCTGTTGGAGCTGGCGGCTGGGGCAAGGGTGTTGAGGAATAGGGTTTAGGGCTTTAGTGACCTAGCTCGGGTATATATAATTATGTGTAGTGATTGGCACAATTGCGATTTAACCCTCCAACACTTAGTATCTGGAGTCGAGTCCTCCACAGCATGCCTCATTCTCACCTGGGTCCCTCACCACAAGGGTGGCACGCAATTCGAGGCAAGAAGAATAGTGTTTATTGTGCAAAAGTCACAATTTTCGTTGCATTTTACGCTTTTCGAGGCATTCCGATCGTCAGATCGAAAAACGGACTTCGCCACGACGTCCGGCTCGACGAATCCTATCAGGTAGCGATTTTCGTTTTTCGAGAAAGTGCCCAGATAAATTTTTGGTCCATAAAATACAGCTCTAAAATACAGTTTTCGCATTTTTCGAGACTTAGAGTCGTCAAACGGAAATTCCGTCAGCGCCATTGCGTTCAAATCGTCGAAACGGGTCAAATCGACTATTTGGATCGCTATTTTTGGATTCCGTTCAGTGAAATAGTGCTTGTTGCAATTCACGGAGTCAAAAACTCAGGGGCTACTGTTCATCTACAGTGCCAACTTAAGTGACACTGTGCGCAGAGGGCACTGTTACATTGGTCGCGAGCTTCGTCCACTTATTCACTGAATTCTGGAAGATCCGACCGTCAGATCGAAAAGTGCTGAGTGTGAATCTCGCTCAGTTCGACGAGACGATCGCAACGGTCTACTCAGATTTCCAAGGTCATGTCCGGATTGGAAAATAGCCTTTTTATCTCGTAAATTGTGCCACTCGCACACTGGCAATTGCCTAAATAAATCAACAAGGGTCTTTTAAATTCGAAATCAACTGAAATTCCACTTTTAATCTATTTATTAAAAATAAATTATTTTGGATTATTACACAATCGTTCCACTGTAGGTTCTCTAGAATGTATGTCAAACTGGTATAATCTCCAAATTGCTTCATATGCTGATAAATACCTACAATCCAAGTACCTTTTAATTTCATCAACTTGCTCATATTGTCTATTAATTTTGCCCTCATTACATAAATAATTGTCCTCTATTATAGCTCTCGATCTATCTGAACCCTTATTGATGTACTTAAACAAATATTTGATTAACCTAGACTTGTTGCACCACTCGATATTAATATGAGCTTGGTATCCAACTATCAAGGGTAAGTTGTGTGGCACAACATATCTGTTGTCAAGATCGATGCCATTTTTTGTCACAATTCTTCCACAATCCCTTCTTCTATAAATAGCAAATCCATTTTCATCCACACTCGTTTCATTCCTCAAGTCTCTTGGAAAATATTTAGAACATCGACCTTTAGCCATACATGGTGCTTTTAAATTCGAAGAGCCACACGGTCCATGTATCATAAACTTTGATACAGTAGAATATCCAACTGGATCAATATCTTTATCTGGTATTTCAGCGGAAATAATTGAATCTATATCCGTAATTGTTGGCAACTTATGATCCGGATGTAGCCAAACTAAGATATGCACATGAGGAAGGCCTCTTTTTTGGAATTCAATTGTATACAAATCTACATAGAAAAAAAATAGGGTAGAGTAAGAAATAATAATTTGACTATTTTTTTTCTACAAATATATATATAATTATATATACACACACACATACCAGCTATAGTTCTTCCAAAGTAGTTTCCTTTCTTAATATCATTCATTAATGACTCGACTTTCATTTTAAAAACCCTGCTCACAATATCGGGTCGATCCTCTGCTTTTTCTCCCGGAATAAATTGTAAGGCATTTTGTATCTCAATCCACTGTGTATTACATGTAAATGTGATAAATAAATCAGGGTGTCCGCAATGTCTACATATTGCAATAGCATCTTGGTAATTTTGAATCATATACCGAGGGCCAGCAGTGAAGCTTGCCGGCAAAATTATTTTCTTACCAATAGAATCACTTTCAACATCACCTGCAACAACTGCATCCTTAATTCCTTTAAAAATCTCTACACGTAAATCTGACTGATTTCTCCTGATATAATCAAGTCGATCTTCTTCAATACATGATAATGCATCAACCACGTATTGTTGAAAAAGCTTTCCTACTCTTAACAGTGTTTTACCTTCAAGTATTCTATTTTGAATTCTATAAGCATAAAATTCACGCATCGTAATACATTTTCTGGAGCCATTTTTTTTTTTTGAAGCACAACTATATTTCATCCCTATCATAAATCCATCTTCTCCATAAGGAAACAATATAGGATACTGCATAGCCATGAAAGAAGGATGCAAATCACTAATCCGTTTCAATCCTTCTATTTTATGTTCAATTATAATATCTCGTTGTCGGTCAGCATTACCAAAATCACCAACTATTAACCCAGCAATCTCTAAACACGAAGGAGGATTATACTATGAATTGTAAGCACGAATACCAATCAACTTTAATCGGATAGGTAGATAATCATTTTCTTTGAAGCGATCCCTGACCATTCTAAATGATTTCACTATTTCATTTTCATGATCAAACATGTCTATAAGTTCCTCGACAATATTTCTATCAATATTTTTTGTATCATTAGATGCATTAAATGCTCTCATTCTATTGTCAATTTCGTTTTCTGTATCATAAATGTACAATTGAGCAAATTTTGGCCGTTGTCCATCAATGGGAAGCACAGACCCTATCTTATGATGATTTTGGCCAGTAATCCTGAATACATAAGGGCCTGGTTTTCTATTAATTTCATTGTCAATTTTTGCCCCAATTGATGTAAATGCAAACATGGAATTGTACACACGAATATTTTGTCTGAAATTTGTGGATGCACGACTACGATTGTTCTCCAATAAATTGTCCAATAAAGTAGGAGTTTGTCGCAATAATGGTAGGACTACTTTTCCGTCCCCGCAACAAATAGAAAACCGAGGAACATTGTCATTGCAAGATTTGATCCTTTCGTCGTACCAAAGCAATGCACCACATGATTGGCATTCATATTCTTGCAATCCAAGATCCAACTGCTCTATATCATGTCGACTATATGTTGTTGCTTGTGTTGATCTTCTCGTAGTTGAGCGATGCTTGATAATGTCATCGATGGATAATCTATCAACTTTTGAATTATATTTCCATTTTCTTGTCGAAATATATGATGCCTCACAATTCGGTAATAAACTTTCAGTATTGTAATATGAATTAACTGTTGCGGAAAATCCCACATTGTTTCTACGACTATCAAGGACGGACTTTCGAAGTTTACGTCTTTCTCTACATACCGTCGCATAATCCATATAATATTTGATGGTTGCCTAAAATGACAATAATTATCAAGTGTAAAAAATGGGAATAACTATTGTAATAAGTACAAATTCAAATATAAATAACTACAAATAAATAGTAAAAATAATTAACTACCAATGCACATTAGAAAAAAAAATAAAAAAAAAATCAAAATACATAGGTTTCTGAAGAACTACAAAGAACCAACTTCCAAACCAGATGCCATTTACGTTAAACATTGACTTTGATTTAACAATCTAGAATTCCTGAAATGAACACATTTGAGCATAGATTGATGTGTTCTTAAATTAATAAGTGTAACAGCAAACAAAGAGCTTGAAGTTGAGAATCAACAGACCCTACTTTTACTAAATTTAATCTTTTTATTCAATTAAAAAGTACATCAAAAAGTTATTATGCTTATAATGAGAACATGTTCCTCTTTTTTATGTAAAGAAAATGATAGTTTGAGTTCACCTTTTTATTTATTTTATATACAGAAAACTAAAAACTGGTGAAGCAGATAAAGGAACTTAGTCCTAAACTATGGGCTTTCTCCAAAAGTGCCAAAGTGTTCTCTAGAATGGTCCCCTAGCTATTAGTGATCCCTGCCCAATCTAATTTTATCTGCAGAGGATAAGATTGAAAAGTTTATATTCTTCTGTTTGAGCTATTACCTAGTAAAGCTGATTCTCTGTAAGGTAATGAAGACATCCTCAATTATACTCCATATTTGAATTTGATCATTGCTTACCAAAAAAAAAACTACTATCACTCACTTAATTCATGTATTTCGTTAGGTAATTAGATCATATGATTAAGAAATTTTGATGAGCCAGTATGCTCATTTAAAGGAAGTTGTTATGAAAATTCAGAGCAATGATCTAAAGATGGAGTGGATAAACAATAATTTCACAAATCTCATCCTCATGAACTAAACAATTTCCAAATTTTATTAGCTTTTCTAACAAATCGTAGCGAAGCATAAAAGGAAAATAAGAAGAGAAAGCAACATAATTCTAAGATCAAATAGATAATATAAATTTAAGATATAGAATTAAATGAAATAAAAACTTGAATCCTTTAGAGAACAATTCCATTACAACTTACAGTAGAATAGAAGCAAGGCAACAGCAAACAGATGTGTAGAATAATCGTTCCAAATTGTCGTCAGTTTCCTAATAGATAAATAACAGAGTTCATTAAAAAAGGAAAAAATAAGCAATTCAAACATGCAAAGTATAAAGCAGTGTAAAAAAAAGGTAATACATTCATTTTTTTTTATTAATAAAAGATAGTACTAATCCTCCTTACAAAGTGACACTTAAAGAAATTATTACTCTCAGCTTTGTTAATGTGGATTCTCCATTTTTGGTGAGCAAAAATAGAAAGCAGTTCGAGTTGGAAAACAATTAACACGGCAAGAGTTGATTTGGCTATAATTCTATTCCGTTTTTGCCTCTCGACATAGCATCTTCTTGTAGCCTTAGTTGGCTTACTCCAACTAAACAATGTCTGGATAGTTGTTGGCTAGGGAGGGATTTGAATGCCATCAACCTGCATCTGCTCTTCCTAGGGGGCACTCAAAGCATTGCTGTCTCTTTTAAGGGTATACATGAAATTTTGGATTTTACAGGGTATATGTGTGTGTGTGTGTGTGTAAAGAGATGAATTTCCAGATGTTTAATTTGTTTGGCCTTTTAGCCAGAAGCTCGTTAATTGCCAAATGCAATTGCATTACTCTCTCTCTCTCTCTCTCTCTCTCTCTCTCTCTTTGTTTTTCTTCTTTTTCTCTGCGAGAAAATTGTTTCCTGCACGTGTTGCACCATGTTTTTCCATTTACAGCACAATTCTTTCTCTACTGATGTTGGCATGGCAGCTGGATGACCTGCTATTGTGCAGGCCATTGCTGCAGTTATACTGTCTTTATGAGAGTGGAATATATGTGAATTTCTTTGCGGCAAGTCTGAGCCTTGTTGATTTTTTCATCTAATTTTAACATCCTGCTCATTTGCTTTTTTGTTTTCTGTTTTATTTGGGGTTTTCAGTTTGATTCATTGCGTATATTTTTCTTAAAATTTTGATGTCAACTTTTTAACTCTATTTCTTGAAGTAACATTTTAGTATTTGAATCATAGTTTCCCTATTTTTGGAGCTTTTGAGTATCAGTAAATCAATTCACTTGGATAGTTTTCTTCTTCACTATTTGTTTGGTGAGGGAAAAGGGACACGGAGTCAGAAGTGAATTACGAGTCGGACCAATCTGCGAATCGAGCGAGCTCCCCTTGCAATGATGTGGTGGTGAACCTCTCATTCGTCTTCAGTGCTCTCCGAACCGTGCGGGAAGGTTTCCCATCACACGGCTCACCAACTTGATCTTCTGCGGGAACCGTATGTCCGAACAGGCCTGGAAAAAGAGGTACGGTCTCGCTTTCCTTTGCCACTCAAGTGTACGGCATCTGCCGTGCTTAGGCCCCTTCTTCCCTTCCCTAATCCAAAAATGAGTCCACCTAAAGCCTGCCTGGCACTGTATGGGTATAGGTATGGCGTGCAGGCCAGCACCCCTTGGATTTTAGGTGATTAACTACCGAAGCGAAGAAAAGGCTGGATCAAGAAAAAGGGGGGGTACTACGAGCCCTCTGCCCCACGCATCTAACCAGCTCGCGTGGTTCACCGGTTCCACCGACGTCACCCTTAGATAGAGTGATTCAGTCGATACAGAGGTGCGCTTTAAGTGGGGGGTGTGCTGTCCCTATTGGGCTGGGCCCTTCCCCATCAGGCCCCACCGTCGGGGCATAAGCGCCCTCTTGCTACCAATATGCAAGGCGCTGTCTTAGCCTTCCCTGACCAGGATCGCTCCCACACCTGTAGCGTTCGTGATCGACCTCCTCAACTCTGTATCGATCGAAAGGCAGGGCGGCAGAGCCCCCAACCGACGGGAGTAGTTACGTCCTGTATGTCCCCCCTCGATTCCCGACATGCTATGATACCCCGGGGTGGGTAGGAGCGGGTCGAGTCCGTATCGCCGCGGAGCAACTGCAGCGTCCGGATCTGATCTATCTACTCGGCAATTCATCCGGTGACTTCACGGTCGCCAAAGAAGCCCCAAGAAGCATCAAACATTTCCGATGAGATCCATGGAGCTATTCTGAGATAGCAAGCACTAGCTCCCGGTGCGACTTCATAAAAAGCAATCAAAGATAAGATCGAAGAAAATGAAACGCACGTGGTGGTTATTATAGCGGTTCCTTCTGATCCTAGAAAACGTCCGAAAAAACCGGCTACGGAACTACCGAGCAGAGGCAAAAAGACAATAAGTAGATACATAAGATCGAGTGTCTTCATCAAAAAGAAAATCAGACAATGTTCGGAACTAAGCTTTCCGACAAAAACGTGTTAAGCATATAAGCACTTTCGACTTGACTTGCAGTGGTCAGTCACGCAAGACAGGAAGAGAGTTTAGTTCTTCAGAGTCGTTCGACCGGACGTACTTTCACCGCTGTAGACCGGCCTCAACTCTGACTATGGAGATTCCATTCCGTCTCTATCTATGTCATTTCGAGAGACGAAAGACGACTTTCTCGAGAGTCCCCTTTGGTTAATGAAGGTACCGGGACATATCAACCATGACAATAGTGAAATTCTATTAATAGTCAGATAGCCCCAATCATGGCTACTAATTAGGAACCAAAAACCAGACTAGTCCTCAAAGAGGGATTTGCGCGCTTGCTGAATCCTTGCAGCTTACTGTACGAAATTCTATCTTTAGTTGATTCGCTCGGTTTATTTCCTCCGGAGTGAGTGGCTCTTCCTCTAAAGGAGAAAAGTGAAGATCTGGTAGAGTCGGCTTCTTATTTATATAAGACTGGAAAACGCGGGATCGTTATCTACGAAATTCGAAGAAAGCGCGTGAAGTAAGCGGTTTTTTTTTCGCTCTTTTGTCTGAAATCAAAGCATCTCTCGTTTTGGGTGACAGACCGCCCAATTCTTCTTCTGCATAACTATTGCACTATATTGTAGATCAATACAATAGTACATCCCCAGCTTGCTTATCACCTTAGGAGTGGAATTCTCTTTCTCAAGCACACCCGAACAATGATAGGACATGAGTCAAATCCAACAAAAGGTGGGCTCAATGGCCAGCTATAGATGGGTAGGGGTTAGCTTATTCCAATAATAATTGCCAGCCCATCCATCGGAGAGAGAGGAACTGTCCTAGCTGAGCTTTAACTCCTCGATTCAAGAAGAGCTCGGAGATAGGAGGATAATAAGAGGTTAGCAACGTACGAACCTTTTCCAAGCGAGCCATGGGAGTGAGGCTTTTGCGAGCTAGCCCGCATCAGAGGCAAGGTTGAGGTCCAATCATTCTCCCAATGTGCTATCGGGTGTAGAGTTATTTAGGATCCACAAGGATCTAAATAGGTACTATCAAACACCTAGAGGGGGGTGAATAGGTGTAATATTATAAAAACCAATCTCAGTGCAAAAATAAAAAACAATGCGGAAAATAAAAATCAACACACCGAGATTTACGTGGAAACTCCAATCCAGGAGAAAAACCACGGGACCAACACGCAATAACAATCCACTAAGAATAGAAGAATAACAAGGCGATTACCGACTCCACGGACTCAAACCCCTCCTTCAGCTTCTTCGGACCTTGCGCTGACCGATTGGATATCCACGCAATAACAATCCACTAAGAAAAGAAGAATAACAAGGTGACTACCCCTCCTTCAATTTCTTCGGACCTTGCGCTCCAACGTTTGCACGTCCACTGCACACGTTCGAATCCACGAACGCCACTCGAATCCACGAGCATACGTTTCGAATCCACGAAACGCCTTCAACACACCGAATCCACGGTGCCACGTCGAATCCACGACGCAAACTCAGCCGGTAAGAATATTGGCTTCGATGGTGATCCTTTGCTTAGATTATCAATGAAGATCCATGGGAGAAATCTCTAAGCAAAGATTAGATCAATTCGACAAAAGATATGTTCTTGAAAGAACCATCGAATTGACCTAAAAGAGGCTATGAAGAAGAACGATAAAAACCTAGCCTCTAGGGTTGCTCTCAAGTGTTTTATAAAATAATCGGCATAGCTCCCACCTTTTGAGAAACCCTAAATGTCTATTTATAGTTTAGAAACCTTTGGAAAGAGATAAGAATCAAAAACATACCTTATCTGGAATTTTTCAGGACGGCGATCCGGATCGGGATTACTGCGATCCGGATCGTCGTAACGAGATTGACGATTCCAGAAATCCAAGGGTTCGGGATCCGGATCGCAAGGCCCGATCCGGATCGTTCATGAATTTCAGCAACATCCAATGTTCGGGATCCGGATCAGAATAGGCTTGGATCCGGATTGGATTTGCACATGAACTAATACCCTTCGGGATCCGGATTGGATCATCTGATCCGGATCCTGAACATGTCCCATGTCCAGTTTTTGATTTTTATGCAATTAAAAATCCATCCAAGTGTTTCTACACTATAAGAAAGTATTCGGATCACCAAAATTATTTAGTTAAACATACCTGATCCTTTTGAATACTTTCTTCTTGAGATTGATGTAATTGATCCACAATTCTTCATCTTCAATCTTCAAGACTCAAGACATTGAGTGTCAACTTGAGCTCTTGTTGAATCTTCTCTAAGTCTTTGATTGCTGATTGACAATTTGATCACTTCAAGACTCCGACTCAACTTACTGACTTGACTCACGAAATATGCCAACACCAAAAAAATCCGTAACAATCTCCCCCTTTGGCAATTTCGTGACAAAACCCAAAATACATAAAAACGCTCAAGTCACTCATCTTAAACCAAAAAATTGAAATTCAATGTCATCACCAAAACATTGATTTTCTTTGCGTGAAAGATCCAATAAATACAAAATTACATTTGAACCAAACAGTCCTAGAACATACTCTATGACTTAGGACTTGGAGTCTTAAAGTGATGTAATTCCTGCAAAACAAAACTCCAAACAAAATCAAACGTTAGTCGTTAGAAATTAAAATCCTACATTTGATCGTCTTCCTTTTGGTTCTTTTGTTTTTCGGCTCTTTCAATTTTTTCTTTGTCTCCCCCTATCTTGAGCATCTCTAACATGTTCTCCATGTTCTCCTCCTTTGTGATACGATCATCATTTTCCGTTCTCCCCCATTTTTTCATTTTCGTTTGTCCTTTCTTGATGATCTTATCTCCGTCATTTCTCTTCTCCCCCTTTTTGTCACAAATTGTCAAACAGTGAACATACTAGACAAAAGGAAATCACTAACAACATTAGTTCATAGAGAAAGAGAGATAAAAGCTCAGTTCCGGTATATAACAAAAATGCAGATTACGTACCGGTACCAGAAGGCAAAAATCAAATAATTTCTTGAAACAAATCCAGATTTTGGAAACTTTTCAAATACCGATTTGTATTCCATCAAGAAATCCATTTAAGTGCTTTGAAGAACAATGAATTCACATAGATGTCATTCAATCCAAATTTCTTTCATTAGAATAATTTAGAAAAATAATAAACCAGAAAGAGTATGTAAGCACTTTAGCGTATCAACTTTAAACAAAAGTCATCGTTTCATGCAACAAGAAATAGATTATACCAAATCTATCAAAAATACTCAAAAATGAAACGAAAATTTATGAAAATTAAAACTCTTAAAGTTGAACACTTTCAATTACATCTAACCTGATCTTATGCGTAATGCCTTTATCAAATCATCAATTTGGTAAAGAAAATGAAATACAAAGATCAATAGATGTTTGAAATCCCCGATAAGTTAGATAATATATCTAGACAATCTGTTGAAGGAGTGGCTCTTTGAGCATCTTTCAAAAATCCCACCTTATACCAACCATGAAATATGACTGAGTCAAGTATTTCAATATGCATTTCATCAACATTTTTAAAACAAAATTTGCTTTCATTCATGGAGTATCTTTTTCTTTCTTTCTTTTTCTCCATGTGGTGGTAGTTTTCACACTCCTCATTGGGATGTAACTCTTTCCACATCTTTTGAGCATTTTACTTTTCTTTGACTCCCCCTCAATTGGCTATCAATTATTTAATATATAAGGTATTCAACCAAAAATTGATCTCGCATTCATACTCGACTAAGCAATCAAATATGATAATGACTATACCAAGAGATCATTGAGAGAGAAATTGACTTTGATCACTTAAAAGATGAATTAATTAACATAAATGATCATTGCAACATTGAAATATTATGATATCAAAAGCATAATAAATTTCTAAATGCGTGAAAGGATGCAATTAAAGTCAATTTAACCAATGCTCAATTAAACAACTCCTCTAAATGAAGTGTCTTCAAGATTATGAATATGGAGTCAAGTTGATAATCCAAGAAAACTTAATTTGGAGTGAATGAACGTGAAGCCCTTTTTATTCAATGCACTTGTTCGTTAAAAACCCTTTTGTTCAAAAACAAAGTATAAAAACAAAGAGCATTGAAAAACATGTAATGCAAAGATTAAGCAAAATATGAAGGGAAAACCAATCAAAGCATTACATACAGTCATAAGCTATTTAGAACTTAAGACAAGGAAAGATATCACCTTTCCGAATCCAAAATCGCTGGATTTTGGGTTGTCTTGATTCGTTGTGGCCGGGGGTTGTCCGCTTTGACTGTTGATCCACCTTAGGTCTTTGCCTTGCAATGATCCACTTGAATGATTGATGTTGTGGCTCGGACCTTTGGTGGGTTGAGTGAACTCCTTTGACTTGATGTGTCTTTTGATTCCGTTGAGTCCGCTCCGTAGATGAAGTTGCCGAAGGATTTTTCTTTCTCTTTTTCGGGCAATTCTTCACCAAATGTCCTTCAAGTCCACAAAGGTGACAAGTTCTTCCTTTCAATTTCGTTGTGGAACTTGAAGCCTTCACAGTTTGATTCTTTTTAATCCCAAACCAACCTTGCTTGTTTGACCTAATCCGGACATACAATCAAGTTTCTTGGAATCCATTGAAAGCCTTTGTATGTCGGATTTAAGTTGATGGACTTGCTTGGTCAAAGCTTGGTTGGTGACATGAATCTGTTCAAACTGTTTTTCAAGAAAATCAATCTTGTTAATGTGGGAATTAACGATTGTTTCCGATTGATTTATCTTTTCTTGGAGGATTTTATTATTATCCAATAAAAGCTCTCGTTCCTCCTCGAGATCATGAAGTTTGATCTTTAAAGCATGATTCTCGTCTTGAACCTCAAGTCGTTGCTTCCTCAACTTCTTGATATGCTTGGCCATCTTCTTCGATTCCGCAAGAAGTTGTTGGTATGCCTCAACGAGTTCTTCTTCGTCCGACTCCCCCTCACTTGATGACTCTCCTCCGGATGTTGATGTTTCATGCAAAATCAAAGGAATAGAGTCAGTGACTAAAGATGATAAACACAAATTAGAAGAGGGAGTTTGAGAGGCATGAAAAGCAACAAATTTTTCTTTTTCCTCTTCACTTGAGGTCGATTCATCGAAACTAGAATCGTCCCAAGTTTTCGCTTGCAAAGCCTTCTTTTTATATAATTTCGGAGAAGGACAATCCGTTGAAATATGGCCGTAGCCTTTGCATCTATAACATCGGATTTCCCCTTCGAAATCATCTTTTTCTTTTTCTTTAGAAGGTTTTGCAACGCCTTTGAGTTTAGAGGATTTAGAACCCGATGATCCTTTAGATGGTTTCGTGGATGAAGATCCATCGGTTCGATTCTTCCAAAATTTCCGACGAAATTTCTTTGTGATCCGCGCCAATTGTTCTTCAAAATCGGCAAAAGAGATTTCATCATCGGAACTTGATTCGCTATCTTCTTCCTTTGTTGATTTGAATGCAATACCTGTAAGCTTAGAAGAAGACTTGGAAGAAATTTGATTAGTAGGAAAAGTCATCTCATACGTTTGCAAAGCACCTACTAATTCCTCTACACTCATCTCATCCGGATGACTAACGGTTTCAATGGCGGTAACCTTTGCCCTAAACCGTTCCGGAAGAGTCCGAAGTATCTTTCTTACAATTTTCGACTCCGGGATCTTTTCTCCTAAATTAGCACATGTATTAATTACATCTTGAAGTCTAGTGTAATAATCTGTAAACAATTCATGCTCTTCCATATGAATAGAGTCAAATTGACTTGTAAGCATCTGGAGCTTTTGAATTTTTACAAGATTAGTACCCTCATGTGTAATTTTGAGAATATCCCAAATTTCCTTCGCGGTTTCACACGCGGAAATTCTCGTAAACTCAGTCGAGGAAAGAGAATTAAATAAAGCGTTCATACCTTTCCCATTGTAAGAAGATCTTTCGATTTCCTCTTTGGACCATCTAGAGCGAGGTTTTGGGGTAGTAGAATTTCCTACTTCCTCAACCGGATGCACCCAACCGTATTCCACGGTTTGCCATACCCGCTCATCAATAGAGATGAGAAAAGCTCTCATCCGCATTTTCCAATATGCATAATTGGTCCCATCAAAAAGAGGAGGTCTAAAAATATTACCACTTTCACCCATTATGATAGATAAACCTAAAACCCGCTCTGATACCAATTGTAGAGTTATTTAGGATCCACAAGGATCTAAATAGGTACTATCAAACACCTAGAGGGGGGTGAATAGGTGTAATATTATAAAAACCAATCTCAGTGCAAAAATAAAAAACAATGCGGAAAATAAAAATCAACACACCGAGATTTACGTGGAAACTCCAATCCAGGAGAAAAACCACGGGACCAACACGCAATAACAATCCACTAAGAATAGAAGAATAACAAGGTGATTACCGACTCCACGGACTCAAACCCCTCCTTCAACTTCTTCGGACCTTGCGCTGACCGATTGGATATCCACGCAATAACAATCCACTAAGAAAAGAAGAATAACAAGGACTACCCCTCCTTCAATTTCTTCGGACCTTGCGCTCCAACGTTTGCACGTCCACTGCACACGTTCGAATCCACGAACGCCACTCGAATCCACGAGCACACGTTTCGAATCCACGAAACGCCTTCAACACACCGAATCCACGGTGCCACGTCGAATCCACGACGCAAACTCAGCCGGTAAGAATATTGGCTTCGATGGTGATCCTTTGCTTAGATTATCAATGAAGATCCATGGAAGAAATCTCTAAGCAAAGATTAGATCAATTCGACAAAAGATATGTTCTTGAAAGAACCATCGAATTGACCTAAAAGAGGCTATAAAGAAGAACGATAAAAACCTAGCCTCTAGGGTTGCTCTCAAGTGTTTTATAAAATAATCGGCATGCTCCCACCTTTTGAGAAACCCTAAATGTCTATTTATAGTTTAGAAACCTTTGGAAAGAGATAAGAATCAAAAACATACCTTATCTGGAATTTTTCAGGACGGCGATCCGGATCGGGATTACTGCGATCCGGATCGTCGTAACGAGATTGACGATTCCAGAAATCCAAGGGTTCGGGATCCGGATCGCAAGGCCCGATCCGGATCGTTCATGAATTTCAGCAACATCCAATGTTCGGGATCCGGATCAGAATAGGCTTGGATCCGGATTGGATTTGCACATGAACTAATACCCTTCGGGATCCGGATTGGATCATCTGATCCGGATCCTGAACATGTCCCATGTCCAGTTTTTGATTTTTATGCAATTAAAAATTCATCCAAGTGTTTCTACACTATAAGAAAGTATTCGGATCACCAAAATTATTTAGTTAAACATACCTGATCCTTTTGAATACTTTCTTCTTGAGATTGATGTAATTGATCCACAATTCTTCATCTTCAATCTTCAAGACTCAAGACATTGAGTGTCAACTTGAGCTCTTGTTGAATCTTCTCTAAGTCTTTGATTGCTGATTGACAATTTGATCACTTCAAGACTCCGACTCAACTTACTGACTTGACTCACGAAATATGCCAACACCAAAAATCCGTAACAATCTCCCCCTTTGGCAATTTCGTGACAAAACCCAAAATACATAAAAACGCTCAAGTCACTCATCTTAAACCAAAAAATTGAAATTCAATGTCATCACCAAAACATTGATTTTCTTTGCGTGAAAGATCCAATAAATACAAAATTACATTTGAACCAACCAGTCCTAGAACATACTCTATGACTTAGGACTTGGAGTCTTAAAGTGATGTAATTCCTGCAAAACAAAACTCCAAACAAAATCAAACGTTAGTCGTTAGAAATTAAAATCCTACATTTGATCCGTCTTCCTTTTGGTTCTTTTGTTTTTCGGCTCTTTCAATTTTTCTTTGTCTCCCCTATCTTGAGCATCTCTAACATGTTCTCCATGTTCTCCTCCTTTGTGATACGATCATCATTTTCAGTTCTCCCCCATTTTTTCATTTTCGTTTGTCCTTTCTTGATGATCTTATCTCCGTCATTTCTCTTCTCCCCCTTTTTGTCACAAATTGTCAAACAGTGAACATACTAGACAAAAGGAAATCACTAACAACATTAGTTCATAGAGAAAGAGAGATAAAAGCTCAGTTCCGGTATATAACAAAAATGCAGATTACGTACCGGTACCAGAAGGCAAAAATCAAATAATTTCTTGAAACAAATCCAGATCTTGGAAACTTTTCAAATACCGATTTGTATTCCATCAAGAAATCCATTTAAGTGCTTTGAAGAACAATGAATTCACATAGATGTCATTCAATCCAAATTTCTTTCATTAGAATAATTTAGAAAAATAATAACCAGAAAGAGTATGTAAGCACTTTAGCGTATCAACTTTAAACAAAAGTCATCGTTTCATGCAACAAGAAATAGATTATACCAAATCTATCAAAAATACTCAAAAATGAAACGAAAATTTATGAAAATTAAAACTCTTAAAGTTGACCACTTTCAATTACATCTAACCTGATCTTATGAGTAATGCCTTTATCAAATCATCAATTTTGGTAAAGAAAATGAAATACAAAGATCAATAGATGTTTGAAATCCCCGATAAGTTAGATAATATATCTAGATAATCTGTTGAAGGAGTGGCTCTTTGAGCATCTTTCAAAAATCCCACCTTATACCAACCATGAAATACGACTGAGTCAAGTATTTCAATATGAATTTCATCAACATTTTTAAAACAAGAATTTGCTATTCATTCATGGAGTATCTTTTTCTTTCTTCATTTTCTCCATGTGGTGGTAGTTTTCACACTCCTCATTGGATGTAACTCTTTCCACCTCTTTTGAGCATTTTACTTTTCTTTGACTCCCCCTCAATTGGCTATCAATTATTTAATATATAAGGTATTCAACCAAAAATTGATCTCGCATTCATACTCGACTAAGCAATCAAATATGATAATGACTATACCAAGAGATCATTGAGAGAGAAATTGACTTTGATCACTTAAAAGATGAATTAATTAACATAAATGATCATTGCAACATTGAAACATTATGATATCAAAAGCATAATAAATTTCTAAATGCGTGAAAGGATGCAATTAAAGTCAATTTAACCAATGCTCAATTAAACAACTCCTCTAAATGAAGTGTCTTCAAGATTATGAATATGGAGTCAAGTTGATAATCCAAGAAAACTTAATTTGGAGTGAATGAACGTGAAGCCCTTTTTTATTCAATGCACTTGTTCGTTAGAAACCCTTTTATTCAAGAACAAAGTAAAAAACAAAGAGCATTGAAAAACATGTAATGCAAAGATTAAGCAAAATAAGAAAAAACCAATCAAAGCATTACATACAGTCAAAAGCTATTTAGAACTTAAGACAAGGAAAGATATCACCTTTCCGAATCCAAAATCGCTGGATTTTGGTTGTCTTGATTCGTTGTGGCCGGGGGTTGTCCGCGTTTGACTGTTGATCCACCTTGTCTTTGCCTTGCAGTGATCCACTTGAATGATTGATATTGTGGCTCGGACCTTTGGTGGGTTGAGTGACTCCTTTGGCTTGATGTTCTTTTGATTCCGTTGAGTCCGCTCCGTAGATGAAGTTGCCGAAGGCATTTTTCTTTCTCTTTTCGGGCAATTTCTTCACCAAATGTCCTTCAAGTCCACAAAGGTGACAAGTTCTTCCTTTCAATTTCGTTGTGGAACTTGAAGCCTTCACAGTTTGATTCTTTTTGAATCCCAACCAACCTTGCTTGTTTGACCCAATCCGGACAATACAATCAAGTTTCTTCGAATCGGTTGAAATCCTTTGTATGTAAGGATTTAAGTTGATGGACTTGCTTTGTCAAAGCTTGGTTGGTGACATGAATCTGTTCAAACTGTTTTTCCAAGAAATCAACTTGTTAATGTGGGAATTAATGATTGTTTCCGATTGATTTATCTTTTCTTGGAGGGATTTTATTATTATCCAATAAAAGCTCTCGTTCCTCCTCGAGATCAGAAGTTTGATCTTTAACGCATGATTCTCGTCTTGAACCTCAAGTCGTTGCTTCCTCAACTTCTTGATATGCTTGGTCATCTTCTTCGATTCCGCAAGAAGTTGTTGATATGCCTCAACAAGTTCTTCTTCGTCCGACTCCCCCTCACTTGATGATCTCCTCCGATGTTGATGTTTCATGCAAAATTAAAGGAATAGAGTCAGTGATTAAAGATGCTAAACCAAATTTAGAAGGGGAGTTTGAAGGCCTGAAAAGCAACAAATTGTTCTTTTTCCTCTTAACTTGAGGTCGATTCTCGAACTAAATCTCCAAGTTTTCGCTTGCACAAGGCCTCTTTTTATATACTTCGGAGACAAGACATCCGTTGAAATATTGCCGTGCCTTTTGCATCTCTAACTATCGGATTTCCGTCAGAAATCATCTTTTTCCTTTTTCTTTAGAGTTTTGCATGCCCTTTGATTTTAGAGGATTTAGAACCCGATGATCCTTTAA